>VZTG01000790.1:46316-59819 GCA_013397845.1 Melanocharis versteri | reverse complement strand
AGGAACTGTCCTGGAGGAACTGTCCTGGAGGAATTGTCCTGGAGGAACTGTCCTGTAGGAACTGTCTTGTAGGAATTGTCCCATAGGAACTGCCCTGGAGGAACTGTCCTGTAGGAATTGCCCTGTAGGAATTGCCCTGTAGGATNCCGTAGGTACTGTCCTGTAGGAACTGTCCTGTAGGAACTGTCCTGTAGGAGCTGCCCTGGAGGAACTGTGGCAGAGGGACCTGCAAGGAGGGGTTTGAGGGCACAGAGTGCAGTCGCCTCATGGATTTTGCAGGAGTGCCTGGGGCAGCACGGGGAGGAGCAGGATGGTGCCAGGGGCAGCACGGGGAGGAGCAGGATGGTGCCAGGGGCTGCTGGTGAGGGAGCTGCAGCCCAGCACTGCCCGTGGGAGGGGGACACGGGACCCTCCTCAGCATGGGAGCCACCAGGGACACGCCTGGATGGGCCCCAACAGCCCCAAAACCAGGGCAGGGAGCCCTGTCGGTGCCTGTCAGGGGCAATCACAGCTGCCTTGGACCCCGAACCCTTGGCCAAGCCCAGTGAGCCCAGCACAGCCCCAGGGGCACTGCAGCTGCCCTGGATTGTCCCAGGGCTGGAGGGGACCAGGGCTCCGTGCCCACCTTGCCCTTGGCAGTGTCACTGGGCCTCGCCAGCCCCTCCTCGCCTCCCAGGCTGGCTCACCTGACCTGAGGTTTCCTTCTCCCAGTTAAATGCTGCTTTCTCTTTTGGTGCTGGCACTTGGAATTTAAAGAGAGAGCGAGAGAGTGACAGGGACTCCGTACAGCAGGGCAAATATTTGTTGTACAAGATAAACACACAATTATCTAAAATGTAATCTTAATATGACTTATTAAAACAGATTACATTTTAATGTGCACTGCAATTTGCACATTATCCAGCACTCTCTGGGTATGCAGCTTCCCCCGTGCCTCTCCCCTGACAACCTGCACCGCTGCAGATACAGGGGAGGCGAAAGCCCCGCCGCTATCTCCCTCTAAATGGCTCCATTTGGTGTTGATAGTCAGATACAGCCCTCACCTTTATCCCAGCTTGTTTCTGACCCACTGAGTTCGTGTTAATCACCCCTGTGGGCACCAATAATTTCCCCATATGTGGAATTTGATAAGTTAGAGCACCCACTTCATTTCAAGAAGATTCCAGCTGGCTATCCAGTTATCGCTATGGACAGCTTCAAGCACTTCCATGCTGGTCCTTGTATTCTGAGCTTTATCAAGTGCTTTGCACTTTTTGTCTTTTATCTCTTAATTGAGACCTGACTGCAAGAAATGCCTATCTCTTAAAGTGTGGTGCATTAAGTATTAACTTGAACTGCTTTGGCTACTTGAGGTACAGAAAAACCTTAAGAAGATGGGAAAAGGGTGGGAAAAAATCTCCCCAAATCTCTATTTAGAAAAACTGTGTAAATGCTACAGTGTAATAAAAAAAAATAATCTTTTTCTTCCTTCTCTGCCTCTTCCCACAAGCAAAAGGAAAAATAGAAAAGAAAAGTGTGTATTACAGACAGAAATCTACTCCATCTACTTGTTTGCTTAACTGGAAATGCATTAAAATGCAAAGGGCCTGGAAAAGGAAAGCGTTAGGAAATGAATGTGTATGAATAAGAAATTATTTCACAATTAAAGGTGGTAAAGAATTCTTTTCTCACCGAATGATCTGCTCAGTCCATTCAGTTGTCAACAGCAGCAGCTGAATCTCCTCATGGAGGAGCAGGGCGGGTGTGTGATTGCCACAGACACCCTTTGATGGGGAATATCTGTATTTTTTGAACCATCCCTCCCAGAATGGCTCTGAGCGAAGAGTGTGGAGTCTGGCAGAGCCAGGACGGCGTGGAAGATGCAGGTTCTCTCTTGCTGCTCCACTCTGCCCTTCCTCCTTCCCCACAGACGTGCTTGGCATTCAGCACCAGCCCCGAGAGCAGAAGTGTTCCACTCCCTGGTGGTGTCTGAAACCCAAAACCTGGTTTGGGCTGGTGCTTTTCGTCATTTCCCTGGGAATCAATCTCCCTGAGAAGCTGCTCTCCAACCAAAGAACCTTTCCTCATCTCCCTGGCAGGAGGGGGCAGCCAGGTGGGGGTCGGTCTCTGCTCCCAGGGGACAAGGGACAGGACGAGAGGAAATGGCCTCAAGCTGTGCCGAGGGAGGCCCAGGCTGGATATCAGGGAAGATTTCACCCCTGAAGGAGTGGTTGAGCACTGGCACACGCTGCCCAGGGCAGTGCTGGAGTCACCAGCCCAGGAAGTGTTGGGAAAATGAGTGGACGTGCTGTTTCCCAGCGTGGTTTGCTGGGCACGGGGGGATTCAGCTGAAGGTTGGGTTTGGTGGCCCTGGAGGTCTCATCCAGCCTCAATGGTTCTGTGATTCTCTAAGCTGGACATCTAAGCTCACAATGTGTTTGAAGACATTGGCACGAATCTCCTTGTGCAGCAATTTTATCCTCTGTAAAATGGGATAAAAACATTCCAATGTCAGCTTAAAAGCTTTGGACCAGCACTGGTCCCAAACTGTGGGGCCCTGGCAGAAAAACTGGATCCACGTATTCTTCATGAACGATCAGTTCCTTTTTTAAAGCAAAACTAAACAAGGCATCAACTGCTTTTTCTAGCCCAAACCCAGTTTCTCAGGAGGACCAGGCAATATCTTTATGCCAATGAATTTGCAGCGTGGATAAGCAGAGGAAAAGCAGGGCTTGCCCTTCCCAGGAGCCCTGTGACTCCCGCAGCTCTGCCCTCCCCACTGCAGGTGTCACTGGCAGATCATGGGACAACACATGATGTTCTCCTTCACTGGATGTGGACCAGTGCTGTTCCTCTGAACACTAACAAGAAATAAGAATAAATCGATGTTTCAAAGGCTCTTTGCCCATTCAAAGAGCACAGGTGAGTTCAGGTCTCACTGTAGCCCGAGTGCATCCCCACTCCTGCAGCTGCAGTGCATGCTTCCACTGATTTAGAAAGATACCAGTTTGCTGCCCCAAAAAAGCCACAAGAAAGGCAGACAAGACCAGGACTGTGTGGGGAAGATTAGGAGAAGGAAATATTGATAAGGCAAAAGACATTTTTCCTTTCAAAGACAAAGGCAGCAGCAATAATCCCATAGTGAGCGAGAGTATTCTCACCTTCCTGTCTGGGGGATGTTCTGAAATCAGAAAAGTAAAGCACAGACTCTGAAAATGAAGGTAAAATTACACATAACAGCACTTCAAAAGGGTTAGATGAAGGTACCTGTGGTTCTTGAGGGGCAGAAGGGCCACTCACAGAGTGGGAAATAAAGAAGGAGGATATTTTGGCGGGTCAGGAGTAAAAGCAGAAGAGAACCAAAGCACCAAAGAGGTACAGGGTAGAAAAGGAATGGAAAGGGAGTTTTTTTACATGGCTAACACTGAATAACTGAAATCAAATTCCTTATGCAACAGGAATAGAAGGCAACAGAAGTGCTATCAGAAAAGACAGAATTCACCTGCAAGAAGTCAAACCCAGGAGCTTTGCCATGGCGTCACATATTTAACAGCATCCCCAGGTATCAGAAGGGTTTTTACTAATTACAAATTCCCATTTATAGAGAGGTCTACAACAAAGAAAAAACTGTGAAGAACCTGTGATCTGTCATTCTTTTCTTGCCAGTTCACAACATTTTTGGGTTAGTTTTGGGGAGAGTGTAAACTCAATACACGAAGCAAGTTGGTTGCCAAAAACTTGTACAAATCCCTTCCGTGACAGTGAATCAGTGGCACAGACTTGTACAAATCCCTTCAGTGAATCAGTGGCACAGACTTGTACAAATACCCTCAGTGAGTGAATCACTGGCACAAACTTGTACAAATCCCTTCAGTGTGTGAATCACTGCCACAGACATGTACAAATCCCTTCAGTGAATCAGTGGCACAGACTTGTACAAATGCCCTCAGTGAATCAGTGGCACAGACTTGTACAAATGCCCTCAGTGAATCAGTGGCACAGACTTGTACAAATGCCCTCAGTGAATCAGTGGCACAGACTTGTACAAATGCCCTCAGTGAATCAGTGGCACAGACTTGTACAAATGCCCTCAGTGAATCAGTGGCACAAACCTGTGCAAATCCCTTCAGGAATCCCTGCACGGCAGTAGGGACCAGAGGGCCAATTTTAAGAGCCAAGCTGATAGCTCAGACTACAGAAAATGTAAATCCTGCTATCAGATAAATGCCCCCCAGCACACAGAAGAACAGGAGCACCCCCAATTCCAGGGATTTCATCCCCCCCTCCCCGGCTCAGCTCCCTCAGCAGGCTGGGCTCAGCCCTCCACCCACACAGAAATGTCTCTGCATTTGGCACATTTCCCCCAGCCCCCAGGCACTGTATTCCCCAAACCCCCCGAGCCGTTTGGCTGCGGAGACGCCTGTGTTATTGTCAGATTCAAGAGTTAAATATTCCAGGAGGAATTTGTTCCTGCACGGTGATACATAATGCCTGAAAACCCCCTGCACCAATATTGCTCTCAAATTGGCAGCAAGTGAACAAGGGACATGAAGGATGCTTCAGCACAGTAACCTATCCTTCCTTCTCTCCTGGGAGCCACTTGGCCAGCTTTCATCCTCATAATTATAATAAATTTGACATTTCATAGATAATATTGATTTCTGTATTTTAGCATTTCACCATAGGTGACAGTCTAGCGTCAAGAATGAAATTTCTATTGATCTCCAGCGCATTAATCTCTCATGTGTATGTGATCATTTTTATAAGACCTTTTACTGCACATAAATCAATATTTCATATTTCCAGCTATGCCAGAGGAGATGTCATATTTGTAAACTGTGAGTTGACACCTGCAATTCCTTCCTGTTCAGCTTCAACTGTTCAGTAACAGTCGATTCAGGGTTGGGAAAGGATCAAGCTCCAGAAACAAGCGAGATGAAAAAGAGGGATGTAGAATACAGTAATTAGCTTAATGAACAAAGCAGCGGAGTAAGTGAAATAAAGCTGTGTTTCTTCTGCTTACACTTGCCTCATGAATACAAACATCTTTAGGGAGGTTTGCTAAGCGACTGATAACGCATTTTAATATGTTTAGAGCACATTATAGTATAAATGTATTAAGGAAATAGAAGCAGTTAGGAAATTAGGCAAACTCCTAAATTAACTGCCTTGCTTGATACACCCTTATATCCATCTGAAATTATCCCTTTCACACACAGCATTACTGGCTCTTCTAACTTGGAGATGGTACAAGAACTATTTAGTCACCATTTAAACTCTGCAATTTAGCAAACAATAATTAGAGTAATAAAAGTCTCCTCTTTGAGCTGAAATATGAACTTCCCACAAACAGCAAATGGTACCAGGAGAAGAAAAAGAGTAAATCACAATGAGACCTGGATCTCCTCTTTGCAGAGGTTTAAGTGAATCAGTTCAAAATCACATGAATAAAACATCTTTAAATAATATAGAATCCATATCTAAATAAATAAAACTGTCCAGCCGCTTTGAGATTTGCCAAATTAGTTAAATGAGCAATTACAGCGTGATGTCCAGTGGCCCCAAACCCCCTCACAGCATTCAGCACTTTAAATTATTTGCTGTAATAACAGTGACCTCCTCTAGTTTAGACAATTTAATAGTTTGGGGTAGCAGTGGATAATCTGTGATTTAACGAACAGAGTCGCTTAAAGCTACATCCATAATCCATATGCAGACACAGATCCTGACAAAAGCACCGTGCCAGTTCAGTCCTGGGCGCGTGGCTAAAACCCCAACCGTGAGCTCTCCCGGCTGATCTGGAGCAACCCTTCCTCAGGCACTGTGGAATTACAGGACATGACCAGGAATGCAGTCAGGATTCAGCCTGGTGCTGAGCAGGGCTCCCATCTGCACGAACGGAATGAGCTCTCCCGGCTGATCTGGAGCAACCCTTCCTCAGGCACTGTGGAATTACAGGACATGACCAGGAATGCAGTCAGGATTCAGCCTGGTGCTGAGCAGGGCTCCCATCTGCACGAACGGAATGAGCTCTCCCGGCTGATCTGGAGCAACCCTTCCTCAGGCACTGTGGAATTACAGGACATGACCAGGAATGCAGTCAGGATTCAGCCTGGTGCTGAGCAGGGCTCCCATCTGCACGAACGGAACCGCTGGGAGAACCACCACAAGCATTTTCAGAGCCACACTCGGATGAGGGGCCCGTTGTAGGAAGCTCCTCAGCCCTCCTGCCTGGCTAAAGGCTGATTTCGAAGCTCCCGTCCTACACCAATTTCCCATGAGCACTACTGACACTCCATTATTTCAAATTATACGTCTGCTCACGGCACGGAAACGCTGCCCTCGCTTCGGCCTAGAGGCCGATCCTTTGTGTTCGCCTCCGAACGCGTGCCCACGAAGCGTGTCCCCCTGTGCCTGTGCTGGCACGGTGACAGACACCCCAGCACGGCGTGACCGGCTGCCCTGCGGGTGACGAGCCCCCCGAGGCTGTGCCAGGCGGCGATGGCAGGCGCGGGACCAGGACAGGATCTGGGCAGAGCGGGCAGGGCAGGGCGAGGGAGGCGCGGGGTGAGAGGTGTCCCCGCACAGAGCTCGGCCTGCCCCGAGCCCGAGGGGCCCGGCCAGAGCCCTCCCTGCCGCCAGCCCCGGTTTGTCTGGCAGGGAATTAATCCCAGGTGTCTGCAGCCCCGTGCGAGGCGGCAGCACGGCAAAGCTGGGCCTGGGCCGCGCTCCTCGGCCCCAGCAGCGTGGAGCTGCTGCTGCTGGGTACAAGGATTTCCTGAGGAAGAACCCTGGGACAGGAAACACAGCTGAGCAGGAGACATTCCACAGGCGCTGTGCACAACCCAGAGAGCAGGCTGCCCACACAAACTGAGGATTCCCCATCCCGGGAAGTGCCCAAGGCCAGGTTGGACAGGGCTTGGAGCAGCCTGGCAGAGTGGAAGGTGTCCCTGCCATGGCAGGGGCTGGGATGGAGGGGCTTCGAGGTGCCTCCCAACGCAAACCATTACATGATTCCATGAAGAGCCATCCTCTCCATCCAGCAGCCGGTGCCTCCCGTTTATCCGGGGGTGGCACAGCAGCCGTGGTGGGGTCGGTACCTGTGGTGGGCACAGCAGCTCCCACCCAGCCACATCTGCACATCTCAAACCTGCAGACGTGGACAATCCACTCTCAGCACGACTGTGGTGGAATGAAGCGAGCTCTCGAGTGTGAGACAAACGCTCGAATGTGGTTTCTTGGCCCTGCCCTTTAATACTCCGCAGTAACTCAGTGCCTACTCAAACCTTCCCTGCTGGGGTAGCAATATTTACTCATTCTGCTGTTCTTACCAGTGCTGTCATAGACCAAGTACAACCCACTGAGAAAAAACTGTAATTTTTACCTGAAAAATATTTATTTCTGGTCAGAATTTGTGTGATCTCAGTTGCACTCGAGTGGGGTGGCAATCCCTGCTCCCAGAGAGCCCCACGAGAGTTTCACAGGAGCTCCTTGCAGAAACTGCTCTCGGAACAAGATTATCCCTGTGGTGTCAACACAGGCTGTTATTAACACATTAGGTGAGAAAAAACGTTTTGTGTTATTAAATTAGTGAGAACATAATTCACATTTGGTTGGACTTTGCCTCATTATTTATGAACAGTAAATACTCCAATACTCCCAGGGCTGAATTAACTCAGCATTCCTCTGCACGAGGGGCACAAGAGCCCCTCTTTCAGCTCCTCATCACCAGAGTGACCAGATTTTGGACAAGGGACAGATGTCCAAGCAAAGTTTAGACTCACCACAAATAAATGCAGTGCTACATTACGATATTCCAAGGATCCCACATTGATCATTGGCTCTATCCAGGCCCAATACAACCCAAAACATTCTAGGATTCTGGGACTCCTTTATTAACTTTTCCTCAATTTACTTGAGTGGAAGGTGTCCTTGGAGCAGCCTGGGACAGTGGAAGGCGTCCCTGCCCATGGCAGGGGGTGACACTGGAAGGGATTTCAGGTCTCTCCCAACCCAAACCAGTCTGGTATTCCATGGTTCTATAAAACTTTGGCACATCCTCTCCCATTTGGGCACAGCCCACAAACGTCATCGCAATCCCGGGACAAAGACTTGAACAACACGTGGGGATCTTCCTCTGGGAATGGAGTTACTGGGGATCTTCCCCTGGGAGTGGAGTTACCTTCCCCTGGGAATGGAGTTACCTTCCTCTGGGAATGGAGTTACTGGGGATCATTCCCTGGGAATGGAGTTAGTGGGGATCATCCCCTGGGAATGGAGTTACCTTCCCCTGGGAATGGAGTTACCTTCCCCTGACAGGGGTGTTTGGGTGAACAGAATGAAATCCCTCTGTGCCCAGTGCCTCCACTCACCCTTAGGGGATTTCAGACTGTTTCCAGTCCCTTTGGAGCTGAAACCCCACAGCTGGCATTGCTCTGGGCACGCTGGTGCCCATGGGGTCCCTTCCCAGCTGAGCTCTCCTCCTGAACCCCCCGTGCCCATGGAAACAGGGAGCCTGGTGCCGTGGGAGCAGCGTCCCACGGAAAGGCTGAGCCCCAGGCAGCACAGGAGGGGTGAGCAGATCTTCCCACCCAGAACAGGTCCCCTGAAGCCACTGAGGTGCTGCTGGAACCTTCCCAGTGGAAAAAGCCTTCCCAGGAACAGACCTGTGGGCTTAAAAATCAGTTTTGATGTGACCTAATGGCTTTTGCTGCTTTGAAAAGAACATGAAAGAGTGACAGCAATATTGAATTTTTAAAATCCTGCTCTGTCCACCTGCAGAGCTTTTCTGGCATTCTTTAATAAGGACTTTTACCATGTCATTATACATTTTAATTACACTGTTAAATGTCACAATCACACATGCTAATGACATCATTATACCTATTTACACCAATTATGTCATTTGATGCAATTACAGTAATTCTGCCAATACACACAAATCAATAAAAAGGTTTTGTTTGCATTTTTAAATGAGCAATCACAAAAGAATAAATCCACTTTCTAAGAAAAGCAGGGCGAGGACTCAAATACTGAAAGTAAAGAAGTGACATTTGAGGCCTGGTTCTTATTTCCACCACTATGAACACTAAAAACTTCCCTACCCAGAGGATGACACAATCATCCTGGTATCACCTGCAGAGGTTTCCAGGAATGATTTTACACTTGCTGCTAGGTCATCCTGGGAGTGATAAATCACAGAATTCCACAGCACCCACATTTGATCTTTAAATTCGTGGGCCTTTTCTCCAAACTCCCACAACAACTCGAGTTTCACAGGAGGGACGATTGTAGAGTCATGCAATGGTTTGGAAGGGACATTAAAGCCTGTCCCATCCCACCTCCTGCCATGGGCAGGGACACCTGCCACCATCCCAGGCTGCTCCAAGCCCTTCCAACCTTTCCTGGAAGGCTTCCAGCATCTTTCCCTGTTCAGGTCACCAGCTGAGGGCTGACATTGCATCGGACACAGAGCTGAGCATCACGGAATGGGGGATTTGACCCTTCCAAAATTCACCTGCTGGAGCCAAGGTCCTCAGCTCACGAACAGGCTACAGCACAAGCTGGCAGCAAACAAGAAAGTTCCAGTAAAGTTTGCCAGGGTTTAAAAACTTCAGTTCTGTACGAAGACTCATATCCTACAAAAGGAAATCCAGTGACATTGGAATGCATCTGTCAGTGCTGAAGGGAATCAGCTCTGCCCCCTTCAGCCATTGCAGTGCTCAGTGCCACCTTTCCTGGCACCAGGCTGTGACATCAGCCAGGTGAGACCCAACCCCCTCACACACACAGTTATCAGCTGGGATGAGAGGAACCACCAGCCCTGGTGCTCACCCGGCTCACACACACCCAGCTCCCTCAAAAACGGGCAGTGTCGAGCTCAGAGCCAGGCTGAGGCTGACCTGGGCCCTGAGAGCAGCCACGAGACCCAGCTCAGGCCAGAGCAGCAGTGCCAATCGTGTTAAAAAAATTATTAAATAAATCTTAATAAATAAACATTATTAAACAGATTTTGTTAAATAAATTTTCTTTAAAAGAATTCATTTCTACGCCTGCTTACAGGCTCCAAAACATACTTTAAGCTATGTGTAAATGAAAACCATAAATTCCAGGTCTTCCCCCAAAAAAAGAGGGTTCTCTTTTCCTGAATTAGTGCTGGCAGCCTACACAGGCATTCATCAGGCTTGTAATCCAAGGCTGCTCTTTCCTCTCTCTCTACTACTGAAAAAAAGATATATTATTAAGAGATTTCATTTTTTCTTAGTATTTAACATGATCAGTTTCTGTGTCTGGATGGTTTGAAATATGTTCTCCATTGGACAGATAAGTCTTGGGCAAATGACTGACCTTTTGAAATAATATTTATAATTTTAGAAATGTAAAACTTAACATTCTTTAGTAATCCAATATTAAAATACATTTAAGTTGATCTATTAAATGCTACGATTCAAACTTTAAAAAAAATGTGCAATAGAAAAACATTAACAACATATGTGGTTTGGAAAAATTCATTTATACAGCAGTTTGCAATGTCATGATGTATTTTAAATAAAAGAGCTACAGACAAAGGTATTGATTTTAGAGACTTAACTAAATAAACAGTATGTAAATTCTGTCTTTTTCTATCAAATTGGATCAGGACGCACATATTACAGTGTCTTTTTCTGGGGGAATGACAGCGATTGAATTTGGCAGACATTGGAATTTGGTTAAAGAGTTAAAGACCTTTGCTCTTTGGTTTGCAGCGCAGGCGAGCGCTGGGAAAGGACAGCGGCGTGGGGGGCACGGCCACTGCTGGGGGACACGGTCACCCCGAGGGGCACGGGCACCCCGAGGGGCACGGCCACCCCAAGGGACAGGGCCACCCTGAGGGACACAGCCAACCCGAGGGGCACAGCCACCCTGAGGGACACGGCCACTGCTGGGGGACACGGGCACCCCGAGGGACACGGCCACCCTGGGGGACATGGCCACCCCGAGGGAGAGGGCCACTGCTGGGGGACACGGCCACCCCGAGGGACACGGCCACCCCGAGGGACACGGGCACCCTGAGGGACACAGCCACTGCTGGGGGACAGCTGCCCTCGGGAGCTGCCACTGCCACTGCCACTGCCACTGCCACTGCCACTGCCACTGCGGGGTCCCCAAACAGCCCCGGCCTGGCCGTGCTCCCTGCCCTGGGGTCACCTCGGGGGTGACAGCGAGGACGGGAGGGACCCCAGGAACCCTGTCCTGGTGTTCTGGGGGTCCCCAGGCAGCACTGCCCCAGAGGGGCTCCTGGGCAGGCCCTGCTTGGGGACCAGTGTGGGGAAAGTCTCCGAACAGGAAGTGAACTCGGGGCTGGTTTGGTCCCCAGGCAGAGCTGCTCTGTCCGTTTTTCCAAACCCCACACGGAGCAGCCCCTGGCACCCAGCGGCTCCTTCTCCCTGCCCGGCCCCAGCCCAAAACCTGCAGACCAGCAGCGCTGACCATCATGCTCTTAAAAAAAAAATGAAGAGCAAGATTTATTGATAACCTTTCTAACAAAGGGAAGATCATTCCCCAAGTTCCTTATTAATTTATGCTCCTCTATAATTATCACTTAGAGCAACCACTGGAGCGCTAATAAATATATAATGAAAGCAAAAACATAGCATGCTGCGGTACTTAATCCGAGATTACATATTTATAACAACAAAATATGCAATTCGAGCCTAGTTCAGGGCTTTCCATCCCAGCCCACCCTCCCTGAGGGCCGGGTTTTCCCCCCCTCCTTTGTTATGTCATTCTGCAGACAGATCCCAGGCTGTTCCCTGTCACCCACCGGCGCAAGCGGCTCAACAGCGAGCGCGGTTGGACAGCCCTTAATTAGTGCAGCTCGGGATAGTCAGGACGAGAGCTGTGTCAGCATCTGGCTCACATCCCACCCGGGGGGTGCCTGGGTGCTGCCAGAGCCCCGGGCACGGCAGGGTGGGCAGCAGGCACCCAGCACCAGCCCCAATCCCACCCCTGGCCAGAGGGCAGGGAGCACGCCGAGCCAGGTGGAAACTGGGGAAGCAGGACACAGGGCCCCTCACTCCCACCCACAGGAACACAGAGCTGGGGGACTGGCACTGCGAGGAGAAACAGAACATAACGTCCTTCGTGTTAAGCGGCCTCAGATTATTCTATCCCATTCCACAAAGTATTTGTTTCTTTGAGCTTGAACCGTGCAGGGTCGTCAGCTCTGCCGAAACGGTGCCAGGGAGGTGAGAACAAACAGACAAATATCAAAGTGTCTCTTCAGGTCGTTAAAAACTCAGCATGGAAATCCAAATGCTGTTATTCAGATATTTGAATATGAAATCCTGATTTCTTAGTCAAAAAGAACGAGGCGCGATATTAAAACTTTGCATTTTTATGGGGATTAACAAGAGACTGTTCCATAAGAAATAACCAATTCTTGGGAAAAGCAGCAAAATTGTACCTCCCTTACATTGCCTTGCACCTGGAGATCTCCCCGAGGAACCATGTGCAGGCATCCCAAATTTCACAGTTTAATTTTTACCACTTGCACGATCTGCCTTTCAGTTTAAATCAGGTGGGAATGTCAGCTTGTCGTCCAGATCATGTCATATCCAAAGCATCACTCCCACGTTCCTACCCCAACAAATTGTGTTTTCATTTGATTCTGGTCAACACTAGACCCAAAGTGGGGGTGACAGCATTTTCCAGTGCAAATTTGTCATTGTTTATGAAAGATTCATAAACTGAGTGTGGCATCAGTTAATGTCTCCATAATCGGTGAGGAAACTCGGGCAGTGCAGATCATTTTCAGCTCAGAATTTCTTCCAAATTATTGTGCTTTGAAGGTTCTGTGCTCGTGGTGTGCTCAGACATGAGCAGCAGTCACCTGAGCCAGTTCTGCTCCCACATTGGAGGTTTTAAAGGGAAGCAACTACGGGTGCCTGGGGAGGTGCAGAATTCACATTTTGGGGGGGAAATTGGGTAAAGTGATGAGATCCAGGAGCACCTCTCAGATCTCCACCCCTGAACAATTAAAGCCACGATCCTGAGAGAAGAAACAAAAACAAATGGGGGCTCGGTGTGTGTGTCATCCTTCTCTCTAATGCTCCAGCAGCTCCGCTCAGAGTTCAGCCAGTAAACA
This sequence comes from Melanocharis versteri, assembly GCA_013397845.1. Lineage (NCBI taxonomy): Eukaryota > Metazoa > Chordata > Aves > Passeriformes > Melanocharitidae > Melanocharis > Melanocharis versteri. The sequence goes on along the minus strand of VZTG01000790.1, from coordinate 46,714 downwards.
GGATGATTGATGCTCTTCCATGCACAAGTAGGAAAAACTGGAGATTCAGCTCCTTCTCCTGCTCCATTTTTCTTGTGCTGCTGCACCATTAGAGCTGGATGCCATCAATTTAAGCAGGTACAGGATCATACCCTAAAAATAACTCTCCTGATCTCTCCATTTCTTGCAGGAGGAGCCGGAGCCGGAGGCTCCTGTGTGAGGTGCTCCTTATCCACTCCTATCTATTCCCAGCACCATCGGCTGTGGAAACACCCCCTGTGCACCAGCCACCAATGCCACTGGGCATGACACAGACTGAGCTGGCACAAAGCTCCACATATCCCGCAGGAATGGCCCCCGTTCCCCCAGGAATTGCCCCCATTCCCCAGGCATGGCCCCCACTCCCCCAGGCAGCGCCC
>VZTG01000790.1:5002-29290 GCA_013397845.1 Melanocharis versteri | reverse complement strand
GGCTTCCCACTGCCAGAGGGCAGGGATGGATGGGATACTGGGCAGGAATTGTTCCCTGGGAGGGTGGGGAGGCCCTGGCAGAGGGTGCCCAGAGCAGCTGTGGCTGCCCCTGGATCCCTGGCAGTGTCCAAGGCCAGGCTGGACACTGGGGCTGGGAGCAGCCTGGGACAGTGGAAGGTGTCCCTTTCACTAGGGCGGCACTGGATTAGTTTTGAGTTCCTTCCCACCCAAACCATTTTGCGCCTCTCCGATTCCGTGAACTTACAAACCAGAACACCACCACAGACACTTCTCCTCCTCTGCAAACGCCCTCACAGTTCCAGGGCCACAGGGAGGGACAACCTGGCAGGACAAGCCCTTGGCACCTGCCAGAGTCCTTCCTTCGCTGGCCGAGCTCACCGGCCTGACCAGAGCATCCCAGTGCCCCCCTCCTCCACCCTGCAGCCCATGCACACCTTTGCCTTTAAATAAGGAGATCGAGCCCAAGTCCATGTGAGCCCATGGAATTCAGACACTTCAGGCTCAAGATTTACGGCTAACCACCTGTAAATTCTCCTGAAACAACACAAGTAGTTGGTCCCAAGACAGCCTGATTGTCTCGTAATAGACAAGCACGTTGTTTGCTGCTTCAAGAACACTCAATGACATCACAAAGACTTCAGAGTAAAGTTTGGAATAGATGCAGATTGTGAGGGAGAGAGATGGGAATAATTAAATATCTGTCACGTCCATCCACCTTAAATCTGACATAAATCCCCCGGCCCTGTGTCACAGCTGAATCAGATGTGGCTGGGCCTCATGAACAGGGTTTTTAAACCATCTTAGTTCTTTAATAAACTTTCCACAGCAAAGTCCTCCCAGGAAAGACCACCTTGCCAGAGAATACAGTTCATTAAATATCCATGAGAGAGGAGCTAAAATGAACAACGCCAGCCTGCTGCCATGGGCTCACCAAGACAGGTAGAGGTGCCTCACCCTTCCACGCTCCCGTCCAAGCATTTCATCTTGGAAAGAGAAATAATCATAAAGTGAGAAGCCATAAAACCCAAAGAGTTTCCACAGAGTGTAGGGTTTTTAAAAATGTCAAAGAGGAACGCAGTAAGTACACGCTAAGGAAAAATTGTAAGCGGCAAATGATTAAAGATTGAGGAACTGGTCTTGGGAAACATTCCTCTGAAGTAAGCAGGGAAAATGCAGCCACGCTGCCAGTGGAGAGCAGCCAGGGGCAGGGCAGAGTGTGTGGATGCGTCTCACCTGCTCCTGAGCTTTGTGCCCCAGGGACAGCAAGAGCAATGCCATTGTTTGGGAGCTCTGGAGCGTTTGGTTATCGGAACCGAAGGAAATGTGCTCACACGGACGAAGAGAAGCTCAGCTTTGGCATTTGCCAGTTTCCTGCCCATGCAGGGATCCCGGGAGCCCTCCTGCCCCGGGCACAGCTCCTGGGAGCTCTTTTCCCTGGGCACAGCTCCTGGCCAGGGCATTTAAAACCACGGGCAAATCAAAACATCCACCTTCCGGAGCTCAGAGCTTGTCTCTAAATTTGCTGCCTCCAAATCCCTCCCCTTCCCTCTTCCCCCAGCACTGGAAGGGGGCCGCAGCCCCCAGGACGGGGACGGACACCAGCAGAGCTGCTGACCCCCGCAGGGACGGTCCCGCTCCGAAACGGGACAATTCCCCCGCTCCAGGGCTTGTAACCCTTCGTTGTTGTACTCGGCCAACACGAGAATTTTGGGCAGGTAAAGGAAATCTAGAAAGGGAAGTCTCGCTGCAGGGTGGGCATTCCCAGGAAAGTAATGCCTGCATTGCTTCAAAACAAATCTTGAAGGCACCAGGCTGTTGATTTGGTGAATCACTCACATCCCTGTTATTGTGCCTCTCATACCCCTCTACTTCCAGCAGTATTTTTCCCTAATTGATTACAATCAAATTTCTTCGATTGATCCCACATCCCTCAAAGTCTGCTGGCCTGAAGACTAATCCTTCTGAGCGACTACCTTTCACACAAACCTCAGGTGGGTTTCCAATCTGATCTGATTACCAGACCCTCGATATTCACCAGTTTCCATCATATTTATCATACTTGCTTCATTTCCTAGGAGAAAGGGTCTGATTCATTAAAAATTATATGCTCCATTTAAGCAGGTTTTCTGCATACTTTACCCGGGAAAAAATGCTGAATGCATTTTTTTCCACATAAAAGTATGTCTTTTTTGTGATTTATCAACCTTTTATGCCCTGCCTATCAGCAGCTGCCTCTCAGCCACATACCCCAGTGGTACAGAACTCCTGGAAAGGGTGATAACAGGCGTTTCCAGCTCCCAGCTCAGAAACCACAAGGATTTCAGACAGAACAAATGCCACGTGCCTTTACCCTTTATGATATTTTTGTGTTTTCGTTCAAGCACCATCATTCACGGCTCAAATTCCCTGGAACGGTTTGATTCACACTAAATTCCATCTCAGTTTTGAGGGAGTGTTTGTGGGTCAGATGTAATGCAAATATAATGGGGGCTGGGGTGGGCTTTTCTGCAGAAGCCGAGATTTCCACATTACTGTAATTTCTCTCTCTTTATTACTTTGGAGATTTAAGCGATCATTTGCTGTGAGCATTGCCACAGTTAAGGACGGAAACTTTTAATAACATCCAGGATGGAATTCACTCCTGGGCACAGAGCTCAAACACGTCTCAGGTCCACCTGAAGCCTTCAGGATGGAGTTTACATAGTCAGGCACCTTTTCACAACCTCTCCATAATTTGACAAATTTCAGAGCTGAGAGGAAAGAGCCTTTGGAACACTCACCTCCTGGAGCTGCCTCTTCCTTTTGGTTCCTTTTCCACGTTGGAGAGTTATGGAGGGGGGTTAGAAAGGGGTAAAAGAGGGAGCAGGAGGCTGATGATCAAAAGGAGTAAGAGAAGGCTGTTCTCTGCCAGCACACAGCTCTTTTCCCAGAATCCCAGGATCACGGAGGTTGGAAAAGCCCTCCCAGACCATGGAATCCACCCTGTTCCCCATCCTCACCTTGTCCCCAGCCCAGAGCTCTGAGTGCCACCTCCAGGGATGGGCACTCCAAACCTCCCTGGGCAGAGAGGTTCACCTGTAGTTCAAACCAAAAATGTCCAGGATGCCCCCAGAACTCTCAAGCACAGCCTGTCACGTGTTTGACACGGAAAAGAAAATGCCTCTAATGAAATATCAGGAGGACGAAACGCAGAGAACAAAGGACAGTTACAGCATCACTCTTGACACGAATCTCAGCAGATATGCCTCAGAGAGCACAAGGCTCCTGGTCTGCTGGAAGGTGTCCTTGCCCGTGGCAGGGGGTTGGAACAAAAGGAGTTTTAAGGTCCCTTCAACCCAGGCCAGTCTGGGATTCTGCTGCTCGTGACATTTAGACAGGGCTTCAAACCAGGGCAGCTAAACCAAACCTTTCCTTCATCATTACCCAGCACAAGAGTCTGCCTCAAGCTCCTTTAGAGAGAAAAATCATCTTTTTCCTGCAATTTAAACTCGGCTTCCACCAGAAAAAAAACCACCAAAATCAGGCTATTTGCTTGCAGTGCCAGGGGCAGTGGTTCCATAACCCCTTTTCTGCTCCCTCCATCTGTTATCCAAACAACCCTGACAGAGCCTGGCGGGGCCGGGGGGCCCTGGCAGAGGACAGTCCCTCTCTGCTGGCACGTGGGGATGGGGACAGGGAGAATCCCAGTCCCGGGGGGTGCCGGGGAGCCCCGCAGGCAGTGCCCAGGAAGGCACAGAGCAGTGGGAGACGTCTCTGTGGGAGCAGATGAGAAGTTGTCACGAGCGCGCCTGGGCCGCGGCGGAGCTGAACGCGAGTTGTCTGCACGAGAACAGGGGCTCAAGCTGTTCTGTAACTTCCAGCTCCCGAGCTCCGTTTTGAACTCGGTAATTATACAACACGAGGAGTTGGCAGTTCACACGGAGAACAGATTTAGCTGCTGACAAAACGCTACTGTTCACCAAAGTTCAAGCAGTCAGAACTGCAGCCGTCCTCCAGGGCTCTCCTCGCAGGGCTGCGGATTGCACTGCAGCCCAGGGAAGGAGTCCCTGCCACGGCATGGGGGGAATGGGATGGGCTTTGAGGTCCCTTCCAACCCAAAACATGCTGGGGTTCTGCTCCCCGAGCCAGAAAAAGCAAAACACGGCCATGACAAACCGTGCGAAACTTTTCCACTCTATCAAACAAAATGTAAAAGTGACCCGTTTCAATTCTCTGCGGAGCAAACAGAGAAAACCCACACTGCAACCCGAGCTCAACTCACCTTTGATTAGTCTGCTCTTAAATCAGAACTAAAGCAAAGCTATCACAGACAAATATTTTCCCTGTTTTGCTAAAACCCAGAGCTTCGCCTCAAGATGCCTTCCGATACTGGCTACACAGTTTCTTCTACTCATTTATTATTAATTAACTGACTCACTCTGGGTTTTGGAGGCCGCACTTCTGGCCCCACACAGTCACAGAATCCCAGACTGGGAAGGACCCCAAAGCCCATCCAGTGCCAGCCCTGCCATGGCAGGGACACCTCCCACCGTCCCAGGCTGCTCCAAGCCCCAATGTCCAGCCTGGCCTGGGACACTGCCAGGACAATTCCCACAGCTGGTCACAGCACCCACTGATGCTCCAACCTCAACCTGAGATGCCAGTTTCAGCAAGGACAGCGCAGAAGCTGCTCTGCCAGCCACAAACACCTCCTCATGCAGCTGCCACGAGCAGCTCCCAGCTCTGCGTGCAGTTAGCAGGTGCTTCTCCATTATCTCATGGAAAGTTACATTTTGTTAAAACTACAAATTACGTTTTCAGAATTCCCCTCCTCTCAACTTCAAATGCTCTTTTTGTGCATGTTTTCCCCTTGTTTTGCTATCCAGACCATTAATGTCCCCACAGGAGTAGTTTACAGCTTTGTGAGCATTCCCAGTGTTCCTGCAATTCCATTTGATCCGTTTGCCAAGAGCCTCGTGCTGGAAAACATCTTGATGCTGACACCATTTCAGTCACATTTGCTCTTGGTCTGCATTGCTCTGCACACACAACTTTGTGGTTTTGTGCTTTGTATCAGACATTTGGTGTAAAACAGTCGATATAAAACATTGGGTTATCTTTAAATGAGAGAAAGAAGCCACTTTAATATTCCCTGTGAGTTTCCCTCCCTCGTGCACGAGGCAGCATCCCCCCAGCCAGGCCAGGGAAGCAGGATTAAATTATCCAGAGTTTACTGGGAGAAGTGCCTCCAACAAGGAATAGAGCTCTGGGTGGGAGGAACACGAGGAGATTCAGAGATTAGGAGGCCTAATGGAGTTTGGAGGGGCCGCATTCTGAATCTATCAAACCCTGACATTTGAGGGAGCTTTATATTTTCCTTTAAGAGTAGTGCAGACCCCAGTGAATTATATAATGGAATATGTCTCCCCAATGTAATCAAAGTTGACCTAACAGATTTGTCTTTCTGGTGATGCAATCTACTGAAAATCTTTAAGGAAATCAGAACTGGATTCAAACAACAAAGAGAAAAATCACTTTTTTAAATACAAAACAGGCCTGGAGAAAGCAATTCCTACCAATTAGAAATACTGCAGTCATAGAACCGTGGAACGGTTTAGACTGGAATGCGTTGCTCAGGAGCCTCCAATAATCCCTTGGGATGGGACACCCAACACCACCCGTGGAAAACAGCAGCACTGACCTGAACGTTCAGGGGAGGCTGAATACATCCAGTTCAAAACAAAAAAACTGTATTGATGAGGCTCGAGGAGAGCACTCCTTTCTCATCCAGAGGAACAAAAGCAAAGGACTTCAGGCTTGCCTCGTAAATGCATTTCGAGAAGCATTTTTCCACATCTATGCCTAAAGAAATGGTTCTGAATTGGTACAACATTAAATTGATTTTATTAAATCCTTCAGTATAAAAAGCATGGGAATGATTCTCCCCCAAATGGTTTGATCACACCCTAAGCCGAGTTTACCTGTTGCTAAAAAAAACCTCAATTTTAGGATTGCTTTTAACTGAAGAACACGATGCTGATTTCCACAAAGTTAAGAGCAAGGAGTAAAATACTAAAAATCCAAATTTCTCTTGCCAAGCAACAGAGTAGAGGAACCTGAATCAGAAGGCAGAGCCAGCGCTGGTCTCTGAACACACACAATAAAACCAGTCAGATTCCATTTGTTAAAACATGTGATTCAATTAATTTTGCCATCTTTACTGAGTAATTCACTTGATGAATCAATTCTTCTGGTAAATAAACACTCCTACATCCCACTGACCCCTGTGTGGGCAGAACTGATTTTTCTCTTGGCGCTGATGTTCTCTGGGGCCAGGAGAGGAGGTGGCTGGGTTAGGAGGCAAGCCCAGAGGAGCTAGAGAAGAGCCCCTGGCACTGATGGACCCACCTGGGCCCAAGGCAGCTCCTCTCCAGGGGGAAGGGAACCGGGAGAAGGTTCCAGCCAAGCCCAGCAGATGAACAGCCCCAGGGAATAACCCCTGGAAGCTGAGCAAGCCCCAGGGAATAACCCCTGGAAGCTCAGCAAGCCCCAGGGAATAACCCCGGCAGAACCCCACGCTCACCCCCACCAGCACTGGGGGTGATGACACACTTGGAGACTCTTCTCTCGTTTGGTTACCTCCCAAGAGCCCCTTGGCCATTAAATAGGATAGGGGAACTCTTGAGGACAATTTTTTATTTAGCTGGTTCTATGACTAGTGAAAAATGTTATAACATTTTTAAAAACGAGGCTTTCCAGTAAGCAGCAGCAATTTCCTTAAAACGTTTGCCGTGGAACCTTTATCTCGGAGGAAAGCTAAACATAAGGACACGGAGACAGAGAGGAGATATTCCTGCATCTATTTGAAGAAATCTCATCCATAAAGAAACAAATTGCCATGGTAATTATCACTCCCTTACTTGTAATTGTAGGAATAACCGTGCATGGGTTATACATATGGACCGCTCTCATCCCGCGTGCGCTAATTCTCCCTGGAAAGAAATGATCTTTTATGGAGCAGAAGTATTAAATGTGTTCTGGCAGCGGGGAGCGCTGCCTGAGCGAGGTGCTCTGCCACGAAGCAGAGATGGAGCTGCTCCTGGGGCGCTGCAGGGCGGCTTCACCTCGCTCCAAACCCCGAGGAACACCGATTCCGCGTTCCCAGCCAGCCTGAGGGTCGCCTGGGTGTGCTCCGGGACAGCCCTGCCCCAGGAACCCGCACGGGGCACGGCCAGGTCCCACCAGGCTGCCTCCCGGATCTCCCAAACAAGCAGGGGCTGCACCACGGGCACCCTGGATTGGTTAAGCACCGAGGGGGCGAGTGGGTCTGCCGGGGTTTGGGTTGGGGGTCTGGTCAAACTGCGGCAGAGCACCACGTAAAGCTGAAACTCACATTTGCATTCTAAAGCCAGCCGTGGATTAATATTTAGCTCCTCCAGTCACTGCAGAGGATCTGCTCTGAAAGGCCAAGGAGCCGGAGCTCCCGTATTCCTGGTCCAATTAGCCACCAGGAATAAATCACCAAATTCTGCTGAACAATGGCCAGGGACCTTTTGGGAATAACAGCTCTCTGCCCACTCCCCTGGTCCTCCAGCCCAGCAGGTGAGACACACAGACAGAGTCCTAACTGGATACCCCAGAAGTGTCCAGGGCCAGGTTGGACAGGGCCTGGAGCCACCTGGGACAGTGACAGGTGTCCCTGCCCATAAAACAAACAAAAAAACAATACAAAAAAAACCACACACGAACAAAACCCCACACAGAAATAACAAATGAGGTTATTTCTTAATCTCTATCTTTTTCTACTGAGATAAAGGAGGTGGCCAGGCCATACATCTGCCAGTCCAAGGAGTGCAGGAATATTTCAACTCACTGCTCCCATAGTTCAACCACTGAAATGTTCCACAAGAATGTCACCGTTGTGAGAATCCAAACCCCTGTGCCCCAGCCCTGTCTGTGCAGAGAGCCTTTCCTGCCTCCTCAGCCCCAAAATTCAACTCCTCAGAAGTCATTTTTGGGATTTGCGTTTAACTGTTTTTGACTCATGGATGTTTCCAGCTACTGCCCTTTGGAAACCTGGAACTGGAATCTCTCATTAGTCAGATTTTTCTGCCTTCTGCAGGGAGCAGCAATTGCTGCTGTAAAATTATTTATGAACAGTGAAAAAAAGACATGGATTTCACGTACGGCATCGAAAAAGGAGGATTTTGATCACAAGTGCTGCAAATAGACACAGGGTTGGAGAGCAGGGCTGCACCTGCAGCAAGAGTGTGGTGGGGATTTTTTTGGTCAGCTCTGTTCTCCATGCGCAAGGAACAGAGAAATTGGAAATATCCTATGCTGTGCACTCGTCCTGCCTTTTACTCCCAATACTTGAACACGTATTAGGAAAACACAAACTTTTTTTAGAAGTTTTTTTCTCAGAGTTTTGGCCTCAAGTTTACATCCAAAAAAAGAGCCCCTATTCCTATTAATAAACGCAATTAAACTGCAAGCTAGAATGCTAATTCTGGCTCTTAGTGCTTCCTAATCTGCTTTTTTTTTTCCTCCAAAAACAGCTCCAGGACGAGGCTCTGTCCTTCTGGGGCAGGATCTGAGTCCCACAGACTCCACCACCCGTGTCCTTTATCCCCACACCCCGCAGCCTCCCGAAAGCCTCACACCCCTCCCTGACCGGTGCCACTCTCGAGGATCAAACCGGCGAATCCTCGCTAACAGAGAGTCTTAATTGCGTCTGGGATCCGAGTTTGTCCGGTTCTGTCCGGAGGGAGGCGGGCAGAGGAGAGGAGCCGGTTCTTGGTGCCCCGAGCGCTCCCGGCTGCGGGACACGCGTCCCTCTCCCCCCGCTGACCGGGAGCCCCGGCTCCCCCGGCTCCCCGGGCCCCAGGGCACCTTTCAGACATCGCTTTTAGAGCTCCGCAGCCCCCGAGGAGGCAGGCTCAGATCCGATCCGCTGTGACAGGTAAAGGGCACCGCGGAGGCTCCGTGCGCTCCCTGCTACGGGGGGATGCGCTCGGGATGCGGAGCACCCTTTGTGTGCCGGGCACAGCCACGGCCCCGCGCCCTCCCCAGCGGGAAAATCACGAGGGGTAAAGCACCTCCTCACCCTTCCTGGGCTTTCCTCCTCGCTGGAGCCGTGCAGAGCCACGGCAGGGATGGCAAAACAGGGAACAGGGGGAAGGCAGCCCCGCAGATTTCCTTTTGTAGGGGAAATAACGCATTTAAAACAAACCCCTTCGCATAAAAATCCAAGCACTTCGCAGCAACTGCAGGATCGCCTAAAAACACGTGGGCATTTAAAAAAAACCAAACCAACAAACAACAAAAAAAACAACCTTCTGTTTGTTCATTGACCCAGCCAGGAGGAAAAGTTTACATTTTCACGAACCATGAGCATAATTGTGCATGAAACTCCAGAACGCCGTCGTGGCAGAGGGCTCTGTGTGTCACAGGATGGTTCGGGCAGAAAGGGGCTGCAGAGCTCTGCTTGTCCCAAAGCCCTGCCCCGGGCAAGGACAGCTGCCCCCCGAGCAGGTGCATCCCCTCCTGCAAACCTGGCACCTCCCTGGCACCCCGGCCACGGGCACCGACAGCCTCTGCCGCTTTCGAGAGAAAAGGTTTCATCAGCTCGCTTTAGAAGTTGCATTTTGATCTCCATAATGGGCTTTGTACTTCATAAAACTCTCAGACAACGGCACGAGGCTGCTCCCTGCCAGACAATGCCATTGGGCTCGGCAGGGTTCCTGCAGTCACACTCACAGGAAGAAAAATGCTGTAAATAGTACGTTACAGGCGTCTATTTCGAGATGCATGAGGTTGGAAAGCACAGAAAAACTACTGCTGCAATAATTTCTACTTCTCCAATCCCGTCTAAAAATCACAGAACTTGCTGCTCGGCCTTTGCGAGGCTCGTGTTTGTGTTCCAATTTTTCCCACATATTTGATGACGACTGTTTTCACCAGCAGAGCGGCCAGACTCCCTTACGGAGCGATTACACAAGGAATTAATTATAGGAAAAGCAGATGAGAACAGCACTGAAAATAACTCGAGGTCAGATTTATGCCGCGTATCAACTTTACGTAATCAAACTGGTTTCAGAGTTGAATTATACCCCAAAAGGAACCTTCCAAGAGGAGCCCAGCCCCAACCATTCCTCCGGTTCTGTTGGCGGGGCAGGAGGATTTTGTTCACAATCTCGCCAGTGAAGAACTTCAAGGAGCAGAGGAAGTTTTGTAAACCTGAAGAATTGCACTTTGCCCTGGAAGACACCTTTTCCTCTCTTAATTACAGCGCTCCAAGTCAACAAACCCTATCCCCTCTTTAATTGCAGCCTTTTAAATCAAGGTGCCCTTCCCGTTCCAGCTCTCACTTCTCCAAATATTTCCCAAACTGTGGGGTGAATCCCTGGCTGTCCCAAAGCAAGGAGATGGTGCTGTAAGCAGCCCCAGTGCTGTTCCTGAGCTCTCCTGACAGAACAGCCTCGCACACTGTGTTTTCATAGAAATGACAGATGGAAAGACATTTAATTTACCCCAATCAAACAAGGACCACTTCTCCAGGCCTCCTCAAACAGCGAGAGGACCCAGAGCCTGCTGGAGCTGACAGGTTCAGGCTCCACAGCCAGGTGTCCCTCACACCTCCAGCCTTATCCAAACCCCTCAGCACCCACGGGGAGGGAGGGAAGGGCTGATGGACACAGCAGGAGCCGCAGGCAGGGCAGGGCTGCCTGCACAGGGATCCTGCTGACCCTTCTAAACTGCCACACCAAAATTAACACACTAAAAATAGGAAATTCACCTGTTGGAGCCAGTCCAGAGGAGGCCACGGAGCTGCTCCCGGGGCTGGAGCCCCTCTGCTCTGGAGCCAGGCTGGGAATGTTCACCTGGAGAAGGGAAGGATCCAGGGAAAGCTCAGAGCCCCTGCCAGGGCCTAAAGGGGCTCCAGGAGAGCTGGAGAGGGACTGGGGACAAGGGATGGAGGGACAGGGCACAGGGAATGGCTTCCCACTGCCAGAGGGCAGGGCTGGATGGGATATTGGGAAGGAATTCCTGCCTGGGAGGGTGGGGAGGGCTGGGCTGGAATTCTCAGAGCAGCTGTGGCTGCCCCTGGATCCCTGGCAGTGTCCCAGGCCAGGCTGGACACTGGGGCTGGGAGCAGCCCGGGACAGTGGGAGCTGTCCCTGCCCGTGGAACTGGATGGGCTTTGGGGCTCCTTCCAGCCCAGACTGCTCTGGGACTCTAAAGAAGAGAAGCAGATCAGAAACATCCCCATCTCCTGAGCTCCAAACCCTTGGAACACGAGGGCGTGGGCAGCCAGGGCTTCCTGCAGGGTCCCCAGAGCCCCCAGCCTGGCACAGCCCCTCTGCTCCCTGCCCTCACACCCAGCTGAGCTTCTCTGGGGGAGGTCATCAAGGCATTTTTTGGTTGTTTTTTGGGGTTTTGATTTTTTTAATTGGGTCTCCTTTAACATTTTGAGTTCATTCGTGCCCAAATCCAAAGGCATTCAGAGCTCAGCTCAACACCAAAGCCAAAGCAGCTGGGTTTCATAAACATTTACTGCTGACACTTATGTTGGTGAAGATTTTCTCTGTCTACAGCTTTCTTTTCCCTAAAAGATTGATATTTTGCACTGCTCTAACTCAGGAAAATTTAAGGGCTTTTTTAGCGATATCTAGTGGATTTTATTTTTCCCCCCACACCAGTCTCTGGTGGGAATCTCTACATTTTCCCTTTGGAAATCAGGCACATTTAGAGGCAAGGCAGAGAAATGCCACATGGTAAACTTAAATACAGATGTGCTCTCCCAACACCCGGAATTAAGCCATTGTTATTACACCATTCAGGAATCCAATGACTCCTAACCATAATTTAGCTAAGATCAAGTGTAAAATCTGTTTAATAATACCCGATACATCCTCTATCCTGGAGATTATATCCTGCATTTGCAGGGCATTGACTCCATAATCTAACAGGTCTTTTCCATCTCTGACTTCTATTAGCCTATGAATTATAACAAAAGGACCATTAGGCAAACCATAATTGTGGAAACAGCCTCTGACACGTGAGACTAACTCCTGCCATGGCAGGGAAAACTAAAATTAAAACACAGACAACTGAAGGGAAAGCATTCCCTTTTTCCAAGTGTTAACTCTCTCGATTAATATCAGGAAAAAAACTCAGTCACAGAAAAGGCTTTTTTTTCCTCCCCATCTCTCTAGAGACAAGATTTTGTTTGGGCAGCACAGCAGGTGCTGGTTTGTCCCTGCAGGAGGGATGGGACTGGGGGCTTATTTGGGATATTTTCCTTATCTGCTGCCTCTGCCCAACCCAACTCGTCCTGCGCCCCGGAGCCACTTCTGCCAAGAAAAGTCACATCTTCCAAGGAGCTTCACCTGGGGAAGCGTGAAACAACAAAGCAACCCAAAAGGCTCAGGAAAGGCAGAGAGCATCCAGCCGAGGCTGCCTGGGAAGGGGCTGGGAAGCACAGCCATCCTCCAGCAGCTCTGGCTAGCACACATTCCTGCAAAGGTCACCGGCTCTGCAAACACCTCAGAGGGAGAGAGGAGCTCGCAGATGAAGCCACACGCTGGAGCACAGCTGTCCCTGCCCGAGAGTGCACAGGGAATGCAGAGTGCACGGAGCCCAGCCAGGGGAGCAGCGAGGAGCCACCCTCAGCTCCCTGTGCGGGGCTGGGCCGGGGCTCCCAGCTCGTCCTGGCTGCACTGGACAGGCTGTGCTCTGCCAGGAGCTGCCCAGGCCAGGGCCAGGCTCTGCTCTGCTCTGCCCAGGCCAGGGCTGGGCTCTGCTCTGCAAGGAGCTGCCCAGGCCAGGGCTGGGCTCTGCTCTGCCCAGGAGNGGGCTCTGCTCTGCCCCAGGAGCTGCCCAGGCCAGGGCTGGGCTCTGCTCTGCTCTGCCCAGGCCAGGGCTGGGCTCTGCTCTGCCCAGGAGCTGCCCAGGCCAGCGCCAGGCTGTGCTCTGCCCAGGCTAGGCCGGGCTCTGCTCTGCCCAGGAGCTGCCCAGGCCAGGGCTGGGCTCTGCTCTGCCCCAGGAGCTGCCCAGGCCAGCGCCAGGCTCTGCTCTGCCCAGGAGGGTGCCAGAATGGAGGGGTGGTTCCTCCCCAGCATCCATCCATCCATCCTCCCCCTCATCACTGCCATCCCGGCGCCACAGCTCGGCCCTGCCAGCAGCCATCCCACCCTCCTGGGCACGGCACGGACGTGGTGTCCAGTTCACAGTGACCAAAGGCCCAGGATCGCTCGGGGGTGTGAGCAGCTGAGGGAATTCCAGCACTATGCCCTGAGCAGGAGGCACCTCACGCTGGAGCCCCAGGCCCCTGGGCAGCTGTGCTGCTCCCCAGCTGCACAGACCGAACCCCACGGGGAAGGCAGGGACAGCCCACGAGGTCACCTCGGTCCCATCCCGGCGGGATGTCACTCACCCCTGTGCTCAGAGCAGGGCTCGGGGAGCGCCTCGTGGTTTGGGACCAGCAGAGCAGCCCCGGCACTGGAGTGAGCCATTCCCAACGCCTTCCTGACAAAAATCACAGCTTTCGGCTCTCCGTAACATTTCTCCAGCTTAATTAAGAAATACTTTTCACATGACCAACTGCTCCTTTTCCCCATTACTTCTAACACGACTGTTTATGCAAAACACACTCATTAGAGACAGTTCTGCAGCCTCATCTCCTCACGCCGCTATCTGCAAAGAAAGAGCAGGGGCTGATCCCTTACCTTTGCACATCCTCCTGCTTCCAAGGAGCCAGGCTGGAGGAGCTGCGGGCTGGAGCCAAGCCCGTGGATCCATGTGCTGCACCAAGCTCTCACAGCTGTGCTCTGCACCATGGAGCAGACTTACAACACATCTGCTCGCGCTCCCAGCCCTCCGCGGCGCGCCCGCTGCCAATTGTGCCTCGCCGTGCCAAACCGGGTGGCAGAGAGGGCTGATTATTATTTATGGAACAGAGGGATATCCAGTAGGGATTAGGAGGACTCTCAAGATCACTTCTGTTTGCAACTTGAGCTGGGTTTGAAAACGGGTCTTTTCAAATGGCAGCGAGTAAAATTATACATTTCTGCCGCAACGCGCTTGGAGCCACATTAACGCTTTCATTTAAAAATCAGTTTTGCAAGGGGTGTAGGAGTTGGCAGCAAGTGCTCTCCATGAGCTACAAGTGGCCACACCAGAATTGTTTTTCCCATTAAAATCAGATCCTGAGGAATATCCATGCAGAGAGCCTGTTGGCCAAACAGAACCCATGGAAAAGCACACGGCAAAGTCCACGGAGTTGAACAGGGCAGTGTCACCCGCTGGCAGCTGTGACACCCTCGCTGCCATCACTGCTGCACCTCAGAGGCTCTGGCTTGGGCAGACAGGCAGGGAACGATCCTGCACGGGCAGGACAGACAGCGGGAGCTCACCAGGAGAGGGAACATTGCCTCTCCCCCAAGCACAGGCACCCCAGAGCTGCCCGGCCCTGGTTCCGCGGGCTCCGCGCTGCTCCCAGTCACCGCCTCACCTCAGAGCACATCCCCACTTCTCATTTCACACAATCAGTAAGGTTGGAAAAGATGGTTAGGGTTGGAAAAGCGTCCCCAGCCCACCCCTTTTTAATTCCTCTTTCACACAGGATTTGGAGGGACGCTGCCTCAGAATTTCCAGCACATTCCCATCTGCATTCCCAGCTCCGAGCTGTAATTCAGCCCGGAGCAGGGGCTGCTGTGAGATGGCATCTTCTGCACCAAGAGAAGCAACTCCTCTTTTACTTTTCCTTTTTCCTAAAGAAAGATCTCCACAGTATTAATCCCTATTAAGTATTGGTGTAACTTGGGAAGGAACCAGGGCTGAAAGCAGAAAACCAGGATTCCTTCCTGGAACACAGACTCCAGCACAAACACGTGGGAATGTTCTCAGGGCTTGTACATCCTCTGATCACCACAGAAAATAAACCTGCTCCAGCTTTCCATGGCACAGGCATTCCTGGGGTTACAGGACCAAGGGTTTCTCTTCAGCCCCTGGGTTACTGAACCTGCAGCTTTCTCCCCTGAGACATCTCCAGAGCAGACGTTTGGAATTCAGTTTAGCACCACCTCACTAATAGCAAGAACTTTTTCCTGGTAAATTTGTCATTAAATCATATTCTGTTTGCAAATCTGTTAAAAATACAACTCTAACCCAGATGTATTTTAGGGAATGTGCATTTCTCATCGTGGCCCTGCTGCTCACTTACGGATGAGGAAAGCGTTGTGAACATGTGAAATGTATTTGTGTCAGGAAAGGCAATGAAATAAAAATGTAACAATTCCTTCCGTTCTATAAGTTTCATCTTCAGGAATTAGCACAAGGAATCATTTTTACAGAGGTTTTCAGGAGAAAAGACATCAGGATGTGACTTGAAATTAATTTGCAATAGGCCCAACCGTGTTTTATTGCCTTTCTTTGTATTGTTACACAGGAGACTATTCACTATATAAATATCATGAATATATGAATTGGGGGTGCTATTCTTTGGGACCCCAATCATTTACATTTTATAAATATTTATTAAAAAGTTGTGATGCTGTGCTGACCAGCCCTGAGTTTCAGCAGTTTCTTGATGCTACATACTCACATGCCTAAGGTTACAAAATTCATGACCAGATGCTGGAAGTCACATCACTCAAAAATCGTGTCCGTTCTTTTTGGACACATCTAGGGAAATACCCAATTTTACAGCAAAATAGGAAAAAAAACATATAATGAGAGTCACTTAACAGCAGCTTCAGGGAAATGCTGTGTTCTGAAAATACAAGAGTGCTGAACCTTCACTAAGTAACTGCAGAGACAAACCCCCAAAATGCTGAGTGCAGGAGCAGCCAGCCCTGATTCCAGGAGATTCCTGCTCTCCCACTCCTGTGTTTGCCATTTCTAACAACAGCAGAGTGAAATTGTCAAAACTGAGGATTACAAACTTCTTAAATGGTTTTGCAAGACCATTACCCAACCATGTAACAACAGCACAGGTCCCACAGAAAGGACACTTGGAATCACGGAATCACAAAATCCCCGAGTGGTTTGGGTTGGAAGGGACCTTTATCCCATTCCATCATCCCAGGTTGCTCAGAGCTTTGTCCAGCCTGGCCTGGAACACTTCCAGGGATGGGGCAGCCACAGCTTCTCTGCAGAGTGGTGGGGAGTGAGTGAGTGGAGGTGAAAACAGGAGGAACATTTGGGGCCCGTGCAAAGCCAGGACAGTGTAGGAAAGAGCAGTATTTGGAAGCAATCCTGCAGGAATGGAGGACAGTGTAGGAAAGAGCAATATTTAGGAGCAATCCTGCAGGAATGCCGTGCCTCAGCTCAGGAGGAGCAGGGCCTGGGCCTTGCGGGTACCAAACCCCTGTGGAGCCCTGTCTGTGGGGAGCAGTGACCCAGGGAAGCGTGTCCCCTGCCCCTGAGCAGCACAGGGAGCCACATGGGCACACGGGGGGACTCTGGCCCTCCTGCCCCACACCAGGAACATTCTGGGGTGCAGTACCCCTGNGGGAGTGAGTGAGTGGAGGTGAAAACAGGAGGAACATTTGGGGCCCGTGCAAAGCCAGGACAGTGTAGGAAAGAGCAGTATTTGGAAGCAATCCTGCAGGAATGGAGGACAGTGTAGGAAAGAGCAATATTTAGGAGCAATCCTGCAGGAATGCCGTGCCTCAGCTCAGGAGGAGCAGGGCCTGGGCCTTGCGGGTACCAAACCCCTGTGGAGCCCTGTCTGTGGGGAGCAGTGACCCAGGGAAGCGTGTCCCCTGCCCCTGAGCAGCACAGGGAGCCACATGGGCACACGGGGGGACTCTGGCCCTCCTGCCCCACACCAGGAACATTCTGGGGTGCAGTACCCCTGCCCAGCATCACCTGCCGAGCCAGAGCCAGCACAGCCAGGTGGAAATTCAGGCCGTGCTTGGGCCGTGAGCAGCACCATCCTGCAGTGCCGGTGGCTGTGCTCCCACACGGTGACCCGAGCCTGTCCCTGGCTGTGGTGACGCTCCCTCCCCAGAGCCACAACATTTCCAGAGGGGCTGGCGGCGGCCGCCGCTCCTCCCGCAGCTGAGCTCCGCAGCCTTGGCCTTTTAAGTTTAGCTCCAGAGCTTGTCGCTTCCCTTTATTTCTCCGTGAAGCAGCTGCAGGGGTCTGGGGCTCAGGTAGGTTCCTTCCCTGCTCCCGGAGCCGAGCCAGCGCCGCTGGCCAGCCCTGTCCCCACCGAACCCACAGAGCATCACCCAGGACCAGCACCCATCACCCACAGCCCTGGCCCTGCTTCGGCCCCCAAACGCTGCCCCAGCGGCGTCACAAGGTGCTCTGGAGGATGGGAACACACAGAAAAGGCTTTTTGCTGTCTGTTTTATCCCCGTGCCACAGCCCCGTGTCATTGCAATTCCGACTGGGCTGCTGCAGTTCACTGTGCCATTTGTATGGAACATTAAAATGACAGAATTAAAACTTTGCATTTTTCTTTGTAGCAAACAAAATTAGTCAAGAAAAATGAGCTAAGTAACGTTATTTAGTGTTTATTAACACGTGCGAGTCCCTGTGCCTCCAGTAAGACACCCAACAAGCATTAAAAGCTGGGTTTGCCGCTGCTGTAGAACAGATCCATCCTATTAAAGCCATGAATTCAGCCAGAGCATCAGCCCAGCACACACAGCAACAACCAGGGCCTGCCAAAAGCCCACCCCAATGACCTCCACAGCGGGGCAGGGGCACCAGGCTCCAGCCCCCCACGGGGGTTACACAGAAAAGCTGAGTGTCCACATACAGAACCTAATCAAACATCACTTCTTCCAAGCAGAAACATTCATCTGAATTAAACTCTTGCACCTCACAAAAGCAGCTCAATTGTAAACGAGGGAGCTGAGGAGGAAAGGGTGAAATGACCAAAACACCTGAGTTTCACTATACAAATTCTCATCTTAACAATGGTCCCAAAATTACAAATGAGATTTGGTCTCCTACAGAAAATTATAAAGATTTGAATAAAAATTAGGAATCCTCTGCCTAGACAAGAGGCCTGTTCAATGAGGTGTGCTGTTTACACTGGTCCAAAAGCAGATTTTTCCCAGCCCGGCACCTTCCCTGTGGTGCAGCAAACACCACGCCGGGAGCTCGAGCCACCCCAGCCCTCGTCCCTGGCTGCAGCAGGGCTGCCCCACTCGTGTTCTACCAAACCAAACACGTTCCCACTGCACCTGCACAAAGTTCCAGCTGTGCAGGCATTCCCCACCCTCAGGTCCTCACGGCCCTGCAGGCCCCACAGGCTGCTGTGGAAGGGGAACACAAATCACCTGTTCTGTATAAACGGACTCACCTGGCCATCCTTGCACCTCATTAAAATGCAATAATCCCATTAAAATGCAATAACGCCGCTATTTTGATAGACACATACTCTGAAGTAAGATAAATTTAAAAACAAACCCACAAAGCTTGAGCTTCTCTACACATCCACCCTCCTGCCTCCAACCCACAGCACCAGAGAAGGAAACTCTACTGCTAAACCAGGGGAGCAGAGACAGGAGGAAATCAGGAAAACAGAGAAAGCACACCATATAGGAAATGTCAAATATGTCAAAACATCCATGAATACCAACATCTCCCTCTGCACCATCCCCAGCTGCAGAGGTTACTCAGGGCTAACGTTTCAGCAAGTGCAGATTATGCAGCGCTGGGTTTACTTATACATAAAAAATCAGCTACAGGTGCATCCAAGGTGCTTTTTGCATGCAGCCAGTCCGGGGATTTCTCCCACTAAAGCAAAGCCAGGAGGGTAAAATCACATAAAACACGAATTTCCCAGCTCTGACCACCCCAGATGTAAATTCCTCCCGGCTGCTCGCGGTGCCCGTGACACACACCATGAGGATAATTAGGGAAAGGACTGAAAGCAACTCTTGCCGGTTGCATTCCCAACCCAACAAAGCTCCCACACAGGGCTGTGCCCACAGCAATTCATCTGCAAAAAGGTGGAATCCGAACACGGCGCGACATCTCCTCGTCCCCCGTCACCGACCGGGAATTCTGTCAGCCCAGTCTGGTGACACTCAGAGCCCAATACACCCAGGACAACATCACATCGTCCAGGCCCTCCAAAAAACACAGCTGAAATTAAACATCACCAGTGGAACACGATGGGCTGGGTAAGCAGCAAACACCTGCCCTGAATTTCCCCTCCAGTTTGTTTGCCAAGTTGGGAAATCTTGGCATATTTGAGAAAATTGTGCCTTGGTGTCACCTCCTCATCCATCCACAGCAGGAGGAGAAAGGGGCCCAGCTCTGGAGAGGGACAGAGACCCTCCTCTGCTTGGGCTTCCTGGGAACACCAATGTCACTTCCAGACAAAGCAAACACACTCCATTCTTACACCTCGGTGCAGCAGAGGAGTAACTCCACAGAAAACAGTGCAATCGCATGAGAAAAACAAAAAGTTGGGTTCAAATCAGCACAGTGGGTTGGCAAGGAACTACAAAACCTGACATTCCCAGGGAACAAACCAGGATGGGTCTGGCTGCTCCTCACATGAGCCCAGCAGAACGAGCAGTAACAAATTCCAGCAGCAGCACAGAGCTAAAATAATTAAGATAGCTATTGATCTGGAATATTGCAAGCCTGGAGAAGTGAAATCTTTTAATAAATCCTCCCATTGATACCACCAGCTAAAAATTATTCCTTCAGCTCCGTATTGTGCATTGAGCTCCCACTGTGAACGTTTTCCTGAACGTCTCTATACAGAGCTCAGCGTTTCTTCCCCGCTTTCCTGCCTTGCTGGAGCCTGCAGAGCGAGGCAAGCCGGAACCGAGGGAGCGCAGAGGCTCTGGCAGCGCTCCCCTCTCCAGCCTGCCCTCCAAAGCAGCCCCGACCCCCGGCAGCGCTCCCTGCCCGAGCCCACCTGGGTGCCCGTGTCCGGCCGGGCAGCTCCCGCAGCCCGTGCTCCGCGCTCGGCTCCTCCGCACGCCGGCCCAGCGAGCCACGGCCGGGGCAGGAGCGCACCCGGGGCTCGGCAGCTCGGGGAGACTGCGGGGAGAGGGGGTGACCGGGGAAAAGCCGAGACAGGTGTGAAATGGCCGCCTGGGAGGGATAAGTTCTGCCTTCCCCAGGTGCAGAGGGTTAAACCTGTTAGAAAAGTTACTGCGAAAGACGCTGATGAAAGTGGTGGAAGCAGCTGAGTTCTGGGAGTAATTGGGAGCAGCTGGGGGATATTTAGAAGGGGACCGAGTTGTTAAATTCTTTCTATAAACAGGCTTTTATTTTCCTTTTGCGTTTTAAACCCCTTCTATAGCGTAGACATTTCCACTTTCATATCTATTCACACATATTTAGGGAATGTCTATATTCTCTCTATGTATTTGGGGATGTTTGTATTCCGTATCCACTATTCATACTAAAGTCACGAGTGCTCCAGCCCCGTGCCCGTGGCGATCCCAAGCTCAAGACCCCGCTCAGGATGAATTAGGCAGCACCTGCCTCTGCCCCAGCCCCGCTCCGTGCCCCACAACACCCGCCTGCCACGGCAGCGACTTTTATTCCTTCTTACAACTCTTTATTTTAGGGATTTTTCGCCTGACCGAGCCGCAAAGCCCCTTCCCCGGCAAACCGGGTGCTCGGGGCTCGCCGGCACCGGGGGCTGCGGAGCCGCGGATCGCAGCCCCGGGGCACCCGCGGGGCGGGGATGCGATGCGGCACCGGGACGGGGATGCGATAGCGGGACGGAGATGCGATAGCGGGACGGGAATGCGGCACCGGGACGGGGATGCGATAGCGGGACCGGGATGCGGCACCGGGACGGGGATGCGATACCCGGACGGGGATGCAGCACCAGGATGCTCCCGCCAGCTGCGGGGAGAGGCTGCCCCTCACCCGAGTCCGTGGGGTTTTGGGCACCGCGGGACGCGTGGCGGGGAGAGGAGTAAAACCGATCCCGCGAGCGGCCTCTGCCCACCCTCCCACGGGCGTTATTTTGTCTCCCCGATGCCGGAGGCTGAAGTTCCGTCCCCCCCGGCCGAAGCAGCGGAGTTTGGGTTCCTCCTCCCTGTCCACGCCGGGACCCCCGTGAGCGCATCCCGGTGCCGGGACCCGCGGGGCTCCGGGCGCGGTGTCGGTGTCCCGAGCGCGGTGTCGGTGCCGCGGGGCTCCGGGAAGCGCCCCCGACCTCAAGCTTGGCAGGACCCGGGGGCTTTGGGGGGCAGCGCTCCCCGGAACCCCGCACCCCGCTGCGCTCCGCGCTGCCGTCCTGCCCCCCGAGCCCCTCCGCCGCCGCGGGGGCAGGTTTGGGAATTAAATTCCTCCGTGAAAGCTGTTTTCCTGAGGAATGAGCCCCCCCGGCAAGGGGATGCGCCTGAGCAAACGCCGGCGCGGGAGGAGGGAGAGAGGGGTGGATGCCGCGGGATGCGGGGTCCGGATGCGGCGGGGACCGAGCGGGGTAAAACCCGGGGAAGGACCAACCTCCGAGCCGCGGGCTTTCCTCCTCTTCCTCCCGCGGAGCCGGGGCGCCGAACGGGAGCGGCCCCGGCCATCGCCGCTCCGGGATCGCCGCACGGGCAGAGGCTTTTGTCCCCTGGGTGCGGCGGGGGCTGGCGGAGGAGCTTCGCACTTCGGCAGAAAGGAGACGAAATTCGATTCGTTTACATGTTTTATTGTTGTAAACATTAAAATTGTCTTTCTCAAAGAAAGAGTTCTCGGGAGAAGAAATAATAATAATAATTATAATAATAATAATAATCCGCGTTTCTAACTGTCGTACACCATATTAAAAAAAGGCAGCGACTTTCCCGTGTGCCAAACCGGGGTATACAAAGAAAAATACTACAGAATATGGCAATATTAAAAATATTACTCGAACATAAAATAATATATTAACCGACAATTTTTAGACATAAAAAAACAAACGGAACAAAACAAACCAAAAATTCAAAGTGCTCAGTAATTTCCAGGGAGTTATGTATAGTATAAGCACTCTGGAAACAGTCAAAAGCTGCTGCATGCAAGATCTGTTTAGCTTTAGACAACAAAATAATCAAGATATAAACTTCTTCTTTAATCAACATCAACAGTACATACAACACTTACAAACAAGGGGTGTCGGGCGGTGTTTACAAACACTATGTGTCCCTTTGGGGGGGGATTCCGGGGGGTAACACTTGTGCCCACCTATTTTACAATTGAGAAAATGTTTGAAGCTTAGATAACTACCAGTCTTTATAAAAGCTACCAGACTACATAGTGTCTGAAATACTATTTATAGAATATAGACATTACTGAAATAGCAAGTGCCTATAACATTGTCACCCTGGAATCGTCATGCTTCCCTGGTATGGACAGATTGGGTTTTCTTTTTTTTAATTCTCCTTTTTTTTTTCTTTTTAATTATTTTTTTTCCAAACACATTTAGCTTTTATTTTTAGGTGTTTTTTTTAGAATTGTTTTCCATGTTTCATCATAAATAGGCACAGAATAATTTTTTTAAAAAGCCAAACTGCATCTGATAAATTTACAAGCCTTCGCCTTCATTAATGCCACGCCACCCACGCAACGTTTGGGGTTTGGGTATATTACAGCTTTCTTTTACAGCAGAAAACTCTAGTCTTTAGGAGGGTGAGACTTGTGGGTCACCTCAACGCTCGGTCTGTCACCGCGCGAGTCTGAGCGCCCGGCCTTGCCAGACAGGCTTGTCTTTCGCACCAGAAGTCCTTAATAATAAACTCATTTAGAAGCCGATAATAAAAAGTTTATACCATGGTGTTTGTGTAGTCCAAGAGCTGCATCCATGATGCCCCAGAGCCAAAATGCCCATCGCGTTCTGCCTGCAGGAGTTCGCAACACTGGCTGGGTGGGAGCTGGCACCCAGGGGTGCTGCTCTGGGCCCAGACCAGCTCCCCTTCAGGCAGGTGGAGCTTCTCCTCGGGTCAGTGGAAGCGCACGGGAAGAGTCTTAAAAAGGTAAAGTGTCCAGAAAAAGTTTGTCAATTATTGCTGGCGGTGGCACCAAATCTTCCAGTTTCAGGTAGAAAATGCGCTGCAGCCCCTGTGTGCAAAGCGTGCGGAGTTCGGGGAGCTTCCCCAAGAGTTTGGACAAATAGTTGGGGCGATTCAGCCCCCCGTTATTGAAAGTCACGTGGTCTTTGAGGCAATTTACAATCTTGTTCTGAAGCTCTTCCACCCTCTTGGGTTCCTTAAGCCCGTGCCTCTCTGCGAAGAGAAGGGTGCGGGACATTAGGGCTGTGACAGGGAGGAAGGCGGGCAGGGGAGCGGGGCCGGGCGGGAACGGGGACACTGACCTGTCACCATGGCCAGGGCAGCGATGCACGAGAAGGCAGAGATGTCGATGTTCATGTTCTGCAAGTTGGAGGAAAATTCCACGATGGAATCGATCCACTCCCCAAAGCCACGGACGCACTGCAACCGGTGCAGGACCACCCCGTTGCAGAAGATCAGCTTCCCCTCCACGGGGTTGGACCTGGAAGGAAGGGGACAACCCCAGAATGAACTGATGGATGAATGAGAGAGGGAGGAAAATTAGACAGCAAGAGAAAAAGGAGGAAAAGAAAGAGAAAGACAAAAGATAAGAGAAAGACAAAAGATAAGAGAAATGAAAGAGAGAATGAGCAAAAGGGAGACAGCAAGAAAAAAAGGGAGGGAGAGAAAGAAGGGAGAGAGGGATAAAACAGAGAAGAGAGAATGAAAGAGAAAAGAGAACAAGGGAGAACAGGAAAGAAATAAAAAAATAATAAGAAAGGAGATGATGGGGGAGAAAAGCTAAACAACTAATTACTTGAGGAGCAATAAATGAAGGATTTAAGAGGCACCTAATTACCGAGGAGTTAATAAAATGCAGACCAGTGGACCTTGAAAGGGTCTGATTCCCTGCCCGCCCCGCGCTCCCCGACCCCCGCTCACCTGTACGCCAGCCGCAGCACGAACAGCTCCAGGAAGGCGGACTCGAAGAGCAGATCCTGGTCCGTCTTGGGGAGGTCAGTGAAGCCGGGGATTTTTTCCGCCCACCCTCGGATGATCTCCATGGAGCCGGTCAGGAGATCGTAGAACTGCTGGATGTGCTGGGTGTCGTCACCGCTCAGCTGGTAGTCGGGGTTAGCCTGGAACTGGAAATTCATTTCAAAAAGCACTTAATGAGGTTCTCTAAAGTCTATAACCCGTGAAATTGCTCACCCCGTCCCTGGCCGGGGAGCGGGCTGGGATAACAATTAAAGCTCTCTCTGACCGGTGAGGAAATTAGATGTTCCGGGGCAATTAATTCGATTAGGAACGGCGCTCCGAGGCCGCC
>VZTG01000789.1:60183-117486 GCA_013397845.1 Melanocharis versteri | reverse complement strand
TGCCATGTGTACAAAATGGGAAAATGTATAAGAGCTGAAGTAACACCCACAGCTCTCCTGGTTTCTGAATCCTTTTTCTTGGAATTGTGACATTATTGACAAATAAAGACAAGTACATAAAAGCTGAATCAACGATTATTTGTCACCAAGAAATACTCAACCCCAGGGTTTTTCTAACTGATTGTTGTTTTAGTAATGAACAGGAAAACATTTTATAAAGAAATCTAATAACAAACACTTGTAAGATACCACTTTTCTAACTAAATAACGTGCCACCTTCCTAACACCTTAAAGGTGGGGATGGAATCTGACATTCTAAACCTTGTGAGCCACAGAAACTCAGTTCTCCAGATGCATCTCCCACTTTTGAAATATTAAAGTGCTTCTCTGTCCTTATGTCAAATATCTAAATGTGTAATTCAGTCAAAACTCTGCAATCTGTGGTTTCTGTGGGCTTATTGTCCACCACTTTTCAGTCTTCATGTGCTCCTGCAGTAGTAATGAATGAGTAAAGGCTAGAAAGACTGAAGCTTATTAATTTTGCTGTAAAATAAATCACAAATTTTTAGAAGAAACAGGGAAAATAAGATTTAATTATTTTTTTCTTCACTTTAAAGAAATCAGTGCTGAAATTGTGTTTGAAAATTACTGACCATTTCAGCTTTGTGAACTGTTAATCTAATACATGAATTTTCTCACTCTGCATTTCTCAGTTGAACTTTTCAGACACGCTTTCGGTAATGGTTTCAAGTCATGGGTGCCTGTTCATCACCTGAATTTTTAAATATGTGAACTTAAGAATGTATCACCTTGTTGATGTGGAGACAAGACTCTTACCTTTCTCAGTCTCATTGCAGGTGGTGTGCTGAAGGTGGAAATTTGATTTGCTGTGACTTTTGCCATAACGCCTTCTGTAAAAAGTGCATTTTGCGCAACCTGGGCCGAAAGGAGCTCTCGACTATCCTGGATGAAAATAACCAGTGGCACTGCTATATTTGCCATCCAGAACCTTTGTTGGACTTGGTCACTGCGTGCGACAGTGTCTTTGAAAATTTAGAACAATTACTTCAACAAAACAAAAAAAAGATGAAAGTTGAAAGTGAAAAAAGTAAAATATATGACCACACAGTCAAGTTTTCTCCGAAGAGAAATAATGCAAATTGTAATGGGGAAGAAAAAAAACTAGATAATTCATATTCAGGTTCACTAACATATTCTTATAAAGCACTAATGGTGCCAAAAGACCTGCTTAAGAAAACAAAAAAACTGATTGAAACCACAACAAATCTGAATTCTAGCTTTGTAAGCTTTTTGAAAAACGCTGCAGAAAATGTAGAAATAAGCCCAACTGTGCAACTGTGCCAGCTGAAAGCTTTTAAATCTGTGCTGAGTGACATGAAAAAAGCTCATCTGTCACTAGAAGAAGGCCTGAACCTGGAGATTCAAGCATTGAATGTTAAAATCAAAGATAAAAATACCAAAGAGAAAAAAACTGAGGTTAGATCAGAAAAAAATGAGGCGAAAAAAGATGAAGGAAAGGAACATGTGGCATTAAAAGAGGATGACGCCGTACAGACACAGAAAAAAGTTGTGTCGGAGCGGCCTGACAGCGAGCCCATGGATCAAAGTGTTCCCTCAGTGGAACAGACAGATAACAAGGCAGCTCCTGGGGAAGAGAAAAAGTCTGGCAGAAATGAAGAACCACAGTATGAGCCCAACAGCACCGAGGCTTTAGACATGGATATCGTGTCCATCCCCTCGTCCGTTCCTGAAGATATTTTTGAGACTCTGGAATCTGCTATGGAGATTCAGATGCCATCAGATGAGCAGGACAGTGGAAACACAGCAGCAGATCATGAGACTCTAAATTCAAATACAAAAGTGAACGCTCCTGTGAAAGATACCAAAGGTGGTACCAAGTTAAAATCATCAGCTAAAGGAACAAAGGAACTGGTTGTAAAACTGACTCCTGTTTCCCTTTCGGAGTCTACAGTTAAAGCTGAAGATCAAGACAACAGCCTGGAAAAGGACAATAAAGACGTTGACGCGTCTAAAGACGTTGACGCACCTCAAGCTAGAGCAGCAAACTGTGATTCTGTGAAACAAAACCACGGCGTTGGCAGCGAGGCCTCCACGGAGAACGAGGCCGTGCCCGTGGAGGACGCGGATCTCCGGCGGTCACCGCGCGTCAAGACCACCCCGCTGCGGCGCCCCACGGACATCAGCCCCCTGACATCCAACTCGGAAGAGGACAGCAATGACACGAGCAATGACAAGCGGAAGAGAAAACCATCCAAGCAACCCAGCAGGAAAAACGATAAAAGAAATTCTTCCGACAGCACTGCCGATGGTCCTAGTCCTAACAAACTTTCCAAATCCAAAAAGCCATATGACTTAGATCACAGCTCAGACTCCGATGAGTTGCCAGCTGTCCTTAAAGAAGCGGGGATGATGAGTCGCAGCTCCTCAGACAGCGAGAGCAACGGTGAAGCGCCAGCAAAGGATCAGAAGGCTTCGGATTTTCAAAAGAGTCAACCAGTAAAGGATGAAAATGGGAAACGAAAAAGGAAAAGTTCCAGTTCCGGTTCAGATTTAGATGCTAAAAGAGGCAAATCAGCTAAAAACGCTGCTGCTGCTAAAAAGAAACGACAAAACTACTCAGATTCTTCGAACTATGATTCTGAGTTGGAAAAAGAGATAAAAATGTTGAGTAAAATTGAGGCTGCAAAAAAATCGAAGAAAAAATACTCACAAAAAGATGATAGTTATGATTCCTCTGAAGAAGAGCAGAGGAAAAAAGTAAGCAGCAAAAGAAAGGTAAATCTGAAGAAGAAGAGAGGTAAATCTTCTGAAGATGATGATGCTGAGAAGTCTTCCCCAGAGAAGGAAATTAATCACTCTTCTAAAGATAAAAAAACGGGTAAGAGGTCAGCTGCTAAGGACAAGACAAACAGAGACTCAAAAGAAAAGTCTGCAAAGGGAAAACATGATGAGTCTTCTGATGCTGAGAAGTCTTCATTGGAGAAAGAGGAGAGTCCTGAAGTTAAGAAAAAGAAGGATTTGAAAAAGAAAAAGGCAGAGGATGATTCTTCTTCTGAGAGTACTGAGAAATCGGCAAAGAAAGAGCACAAGTCGGAGTCTTCAAAAGACAGACTCAAGAACAAAAAAGGATCAGAAAGCAAAGCAAAGAAATCTGAAAAATTGAAAAAGAAAGGTTTCAAGAAAGAACAAGATGATTCCTCTTCTGATGTTGATAAGTCATCTCCAGAGAAAGGAAGTAGCAATTCTTCTGAAAATGACAAAATTAAAAAGGAGCCCGTGTTTACAGAAAAGAGGAAATTGAGAGAGAGAGTGGCTAAAAGAGTACACATTGATTTATCCTCTGATACTGAGAAATCTCCCCAAAAAGAGGAGAGTTCTTCTGATGATGCTGTGCGGCGTAAAAAACGAACTGAAACAAAAGAAAAGAAGAAAATAAGTCACAAAAAGAAAATTTCCAAGAAAGAACAGAATGACTCATCCTCTTCTGACGAGGAGTCTTATGAAGACACTAAGAAAAAGATTAAAAGAGGATCAGTAAAAGAAAGTAAAAAGAGCAACTTAAAAAAGAAAGTGGCAAAAAAGAAGGTGGTTGTCACTTCCTCTTCCTCGTCTGATAAGGAAGAAAACGATGATCAAGAAAATGATGATCAGAATTCAACAGGGGATGGAAGCAGCGACGAGCAGAAGATCAGGCCGGTGACCGAAAGCTTGATGCTGTCTGCTGATGCAGGATTTTGTCAGTCATCAGGTGTGCAAAAGATGTTCATGTACACGTGTTAAACTATTAACAGAGCGATTTTGTAATATTTGGGTGAAATTCAGAAGCAAAAAAACACTCATCAGTTGGTAATTATACATTTAAATGTTTGCAGCCTGTCGGGTTTTCTGATACGGATTTGGAAGCTCATGTTGTAAAGTTCCCTTCCAGCCAAACTATCCTGTGGCTGTAAGATTCCATGAGTTCAGTTTGTGCAGCTTGTGCCTTGAGGAAAAAAATGATGTCACTATAAGTGGAGTTGCTTTGGAAGCTCCAGGCAGTATTTAAAACAGGTACTGCCTTGCAGTCCAGCTTTCCAAGGCCTGGCCCTTGCCTCACCTGCCCAGGGACTATTCAGCAGAAGCTGCTTGGAAGGAGCAGGTAATGGGGTGAACTCAAATTTATCACCTCCTGCCTGTGCACTGCAGGTGACTCTGGAGACCTGTGGCGTTGTAACATACATTTAAAAATCAAGTCGATGGTTTTTGTGCCTCTCAAGAGCCGTGTAGGATTAGAACAGCTATGAAGAAACCTGTCACTGCATATTGATTTCATGTGTTGTCTTTGTGCAGATAATACTGGGGCTTGTAGGGCTTTTCCTTGAGTGCTGCCTTAGCAGTGTTTTCCCCACTGCTGGGGGAAATTGCAGATAATTCATGGTTTGCATAGTAATGAGCTGGCTTTTTGCATGTGGTTGCTGCCACAGCCATTAAAACTCTCCTATAGACAGACAGTTGATGACACTCAGTGACAGTTTTCAGCATCACTGGACCATCAGTGAAAAATGCCTTAAAAATGGAATTGCTCATGTACAGTTCATGGACTTGGTATTGAAACAGCCCAAGAGGAAGAAGTTGGTTTTAATATATATATGACTGACAGGAGAGTTAGACTGAGAGAGAAGTGGCTTGGTCTAGACTGGAGGCAGAATGCTAAAAATGGGGTGTCTGAATTTCTGTCTGCAAATCACCTCATGGGCAGTTTTAGGGGAGGCTGAGCTGGGTGTGTGCCCAAAGGATGAGAGGCAGTGGATACAGCATTTAGCAAGGAAAACTGATACAGATACTCAAAGTATTCTTACATTGAGCATGGTCAGAGCTTGAAACTGGTTGCCCTGTTGAACTTTGGAATCCCTGTCCTTGGAAATGCTCAAAACTTGACTGGCTGAGGCCCTGGAATAACTGGCCTAACTTTGGAGTTACTCATGCTTTGAGGATGGAGTTGGAGTAGATCATGTCCAGATGTCTCTTTCAGCCTTAGTTATCATTTGATTCTGTGAAATTCTGTCCATGTTAGGGTATTTTCAGAGGAGAAGGATGTGCCCTTTCTCTGCAGTTTGCTTCTGGCTTAATAAGTGAATTAATAAAATAAAGGAGTCTGCTCTGTGTTTGAATAAGCTATGTAGATTGATCATTGAATGAAACTTAGGATCTGGTTTAACCACAGGATACTTCTATTTATCCACATGAAGGACTTTGTGTGATCACCTTGGAGTGTGCCCCTCACAGCCTAATTTTAGTCCAGTCCTCCAGTCCCCACAGATAGAAAATAAACAGCAGAAATTATGAATGAGGGGATCTCAGCTCATTAGCATTGTGAGGTTTCTTTCCCTAAGCTTAATTTCACTGCTTATCAGATTTTTCTGACTTGCATGCAAGAAAAACGAGAGAAAAGCAAGGGGAGAGGCCTGGGAATGTTCTAGAAACAATCCAAATTCCTCAGTCCAGCCAGGAGAGGCAGAGGAGCTCAGGGGCAGGGTTCACACCGTGCTGTTCCTTCTCTGCCACGTGTCCCACGCTGATGGTTTCGATGCCCTTTGTACATGAGACAACTCCATGTAGGGCAGCTGAGTTTGGATATTTGCAGTAAGAATAGCGTGTGGAATTCTCAAAATACTACTCTTTACACACACTCGTAGTCTGAAAGCAAAAATGGGAGGGATTAGTGTTCTCCAGTACTTCCTTCCTGGCAGCAGGGCAGCCCATGGGCTTGGGAAGCAGTGCTGGGCTGTATTTGTTTGTGCCTTCTTTTCAGATGGCACAAACTCACTAGTGGAGCTTCTGACAGAGCAAATAACTTCTTAGGAAACTTATTTCTGATTCCTGGGTAGAGTATTTAGTCTCTACATTTTGGTGTAAAATCCCAAATTCACAGTATGTAATTAGGAGCAAGTTGCAAGTTGTGTGTAGTAGCAAGCATAATGTTTATTGAAAAACCAGATTTATTTTTATATGTCAAGACAGATAACTGGTAGAAAAGTGGTATTACCAAGCTGTTTTTAAATGGGGATTGTTGATGGAGATGCAGTTCATGCGTTGTGGTGTTCATTGTGCTGTTTATTGCTGGATTTACATGCATTAAGCGTTTCTGTTTGGCTTTTATTTCAGGAGATGAGGGAGAGGCCCTATCAAGGACTATCCCAATGGAGGAGGAGGAAGATGATGATGATGACGACCCTGAGAATAGGTATGATACCCTCCGTAAGGACTTAAAAACGATTATAACACACGCTAGGCGTGGGCGCAAACCGGCGCAACGGAGGAGCAAGCAGGTGGTAAAAAGCACGGCTGCCTGCCCGGTAAAGACTCGCTCACGGGCCTCCCGCAAGTGTGAACACGGGGCCAGAAAGCAGAGGCCCAGAGCCAGGAATGCAAAGCAAACGTTTAGAAGTGGTAGCTGACACACCTGGCTGGGGGGTGTTCCAAAAGCACTGCAGCGCTGTCCTGCTGGGGCTTCCCGGTGCGGGTGGGAGGTTGGTGGCAAGGATCTTGCAGGCAGGTCAAAAGCTGCTGCTGCTAAATGTGAATTTCAGCTAGTTCTGGGGAGTAGAAGGTGGCAGTTTGCATCTGTGCAATATGCAGTGCTGCAATATTTTCAGAATGAATTTGGTCATTACTGTTATTTAATGTGCTTTTTTTAATTGAAACGCCTTTTCTCAATAAAGGGAAAGCACAAATGTGGGGAAAACCATATTAGATATCTTCAGCTGTTAATTCAACTGAGTTTTTATCCACTAAAAAGTACCTGAAGTGACTAATGTGGGTTAAGGCCATGATTCTACAAGCACTGTGCATAGGCTCAACTGCTATCAAAGAGACTAATTATATATTTTAAGTCTTTGCGTAGGTATTTTCAGAATTATGGCTTATATGTATTGCTTAAGTTTCAAATTCAATAAAAAAGAATCTCTGTAAGATACAGTTAGCTAAGACGTGTCATATTTTACCAGTACCATTGTAGCTATCAAAATTAGCCTGGCTAGAAATGTAAAAGCTTCAAATCCTGAGGAGTAAATGCACAACACGAAGTAATGCTCAGCTCCGAGCCACAGTTTCTTTTTGGAAGTTACTGTAGTTAGACTGAAGAGCTGCTCAACAAATTTTTATACAGTGTTTCAGAAACTGATTTTTTTGTTGTTGTTTTGGCCGTATAGCATGTGTGGGACCAGTTGCTGGTGGAGTCTTTTTCTGCTTCTGAGCCTTCCTAGTTTAGAATATGGAACCCTTGTTTCAGAGTTGTATGTTTTGATATGCGGCTGAAGTCAATTTTAAAAACACTGTTTTATATCCTTTACTGACCTCAGTTTGGCATCAAAATGCTGCTGCTGAATTAGTTCTTGTGTGTTTTCAGTCATCAAATTTAACCCAGTAATTCAGCTCTTTAAAGAAAGATGCTTTTTAGGGACTTGACAGCACAGGGTCATAAGCAGAACATGTAAACTTTGGTATAATGAGATTTTTTTTTTAAATTCTGCTTTAATTTCAATCCTGTTTTAATTAATTTTTTTCCTTTTTGTTTTTTTTTCTTTTTTTTTGTTGTTGTGAGTTTCTGGTTGATAACTAAACCAATACACTTTTGTCAGAAGTTCAGTATTTACCGCACAAATGTTTCTGACAGAACTCAATCATGATTTAGTTTAAGAGCTATATTGGGAAATGAATGAACCTGGTTGATAACAAACAGTAATATGAATTTGGGCTTTAAAAATCAGTTTCTGTACTTTGTTTTGAAGCTGCCTCTTTGTTAAGTTTTGATTTAGGGGATCTTTTGAACATTTATTTATGAGATGGGGAGGTATTTTGTCAATAAACAGTATTGTCAACCTTCAGACATGTTAACTGGGAATGCAGTCTGACTTTACCTTAATCATGTGTTGTACTTGGCACCAAAATCAGAGCTATAAACTGTAAAAAGATGGAACAAATTGCGAGAAGTTAAAAACTTGTCCTTCTGTTTACTCACCACAAAGTGTTTAAATAGTTTACCTACTGATTCAGAGAAGTTGCCTCTTTTCTTCCAGGCCAAAGAAGGGTACCTGGTACCTGCTGGGTGTTTGTAGTGTGGGAACTCTCCTGTTTGCAAGTCTCTAGTTTAGATGTTCTGTTATTTGCATACCTGGGGATGTGCATGACGTGAATATTAATAGTCTTGAAACCATCTTTTTTGCCAAAATGCAATATCCAAGTGGGTCATACTATGCCATACAGTGCTGTATGCTTTCATCTTCTGTTGTGTAACTATTATTGGTCCTTCTGATCTTTTAAATGGTACTGTTTGATATGTTTGCAGTAGTTCTGTTTATTAAGAAGTTAATAGTGTATTTAATGCAGAATGCCTTTAAGTATTTGATGGTTACAATAAATTTTTGTAAAACGTTTTTCTTGTCCAAGCATTTAATTTAATCCAACTCTGACAGCTTGAAAATCAGCCTCTTCCAACAAAGACAGCACAGTATTTTAAAAAAAAGTGTTCAGCAGTTTTCACTCATTTTTTTAGATGTGTATGACATTTCATCCAAATATTAATGTCTTAAAATAGATTTTAAATGGTTCTGAATTTTCTAGGTGTATCCTGGAGGCCCATTTAAGCCAGTAGTGCTGTAGCTGGAATTCTGGTGGCTTTTATCAGCCGCACTTCACCATCCTCCCCCACCCAAGGGCTTGTTTCGGGCAACCTTATTTCTACATGTAATTAGTAGGTATTTATGAACACTGAGTGTGAGTTGATGTAATCTAATTGGTAACAAAACATCACAATCATGAACTAAAATTGAAAATCAGGACTTTTTAAGAAAAATGATTTTTGCGGTGGTGGCGTTGTCTCACAGGATTTTGACCGATCTCATTGTATTGGCACTGTAAAATTCCTGAAGGAGAATGGTGCAAATTACCATGGGGGCTTAACTCCACATCATGAGAGGCTGCACCACTGTTCCAGGTCTGCTGCAATGTCTGAAGGAGCTTTTAAAGTGGTCCTGCAGTGTAACTAAGCAACCCCTGGGTAATTCCAGTTTGCCTGCCTCATGTGAAAACTCTTTTCTTTTAGCACGACTTAAAAATCCATTAATTCAGCGATCAATTCATTATTTAGAAATGTATTCTGCTGGTGTTGTTCTCACAAAGGGGAAATATCTTTAAATCCCAGCTGATAGAAAATCGTGCATAAATGTGCTGTTATTTGGTTCTAGAGTTGGTTTTGTGTGTCCTGGTTGAGGTTGCAGCCCCGTTCTGTGGGGCACTGGGTAAATGTGTGATGGGAGAGTGCCCTTCATGCAAATGTCACCCTAAGTTTAGATAAGATGGAGTGGGGCAACATGACATGCTCAAGGTCACAGCAGATCAGTGCAGGAATGAGTGAAATGCAGGGATTTTTAAATTTTTTTTTTCCTTTTTTTTTTACTGCCTGGAACCCTGTGCTGGAGGTCACGTGGCTCTCTGTGCTTCTTAATTAAATCCATTGCTGGTGCTCAGCTGTTACATCTGAATGGCCAAGAATCTTTTATGTCCTTGACCTGAGTAAATATTACAGTCCCTTTTGATTTCCATGGTTTTCTCTGGAAGAATACGAGTGAGGGAATTTTCACACTGTCATAGCTTGTTTTTCTTGCTGCTATTAATGCAAATACTAAAATGTTAAAGCTACCATGTGAAGTTTCTTAGCTTAGAAACCTGGTCACTTTAAATGGGTTTTCTCATAAAATAGAAATACGATGTGTTATGCTGGTCAACATCTATTGTGGTTTAATTTAAACCTGGTTTCCAGAGTCCAGTGCTCAATTTATTCTGATTTATATAAGCCATTTGTTACAGCAGTCATTTGTCACATGCGTTTACAAGGCTTAATCTCTTTGGGTCTAATGCTGCTTACACTTACCATTCTTATCAGATATGTAGTTAATTAAAAATGGGCATCTTTTAAATCCTGAGCATCTTGATAATGTCTCACATTTTTTGCCTAAATTCATACTGGTAAATGCATTGAAGAAAATGCAGCTTTTCTCACTAACAAACAGTCCCATCTCAATTTTTGGTTGCAAGTGGTTAAGTCTTTATCCTAGATAAAAAATAGGACTAATTTTCTATCATAGCAATAACTTCTTAATCAATATTATTATAAATAATTAGGAACTAATCAGGTCACCCAATCTGGTTGTTGGATATGCTGATGATTAATAGGAAAATGAGAGCATGTTCTCTTTATGGATGGTAGATTTTGTGCATGGTCTTTTTAGGTGTTAGATACATTTGCTGTTTTCTGTTCCTCTTTAAAAAATACTGGATTAAAGAACAAATAAAAATGAAGGTCTTGTTTTGCTAAGAACCAAAGTCAGCCTTTTAAAGGTGACTTTTAATAGAGGTAAGTATTGCCATCCACAAGCTCTGTTAACTTTGCTAATGCACTCGCCAAAATAAGTCAAAGGCAGGACTTTCAGGATTCAATTCCAATTTTTTTTTCAGGTCTTTTAGTTTTTTTCCTTTTCCAAAACTTTGGGTTTTTATTAAACAGGAAGAGTAGCCAGACCACTGCCCTCTGCATTTGCTGGAGTAGGAGTCAAGGTTAATAATTTATGTTAAAAGCTGTTAAAGGGAAGCCAGCCTGTGACATTCCAAGCAGTTTCATTTTGAAGAGAAAGTTCTGACCATTGGGAGATGGAAGAAATATAGTCTGAATTTCTTACATGAGGAGCTGTTCATTTCTGTTGCTCTTACACATGATATGCTGGGTTTTAAAAAAAACAACAACCAACCAAACTCTTAAGTCCCTTTTCCAAATATCCTCTGGGAGGACCTAATGCAAAAAGCATTTGAAAGAGGATGTTACTTATCTGTGGACTTTAGTAAGTTTTCTTTGGGTTCATGCTATGATCTCTTGGTAGATGTGGAATTAAGGTTCTTCAAGGATGCTGCTTGGTAAAGTTTTAATCAGCTTTTTCTTCTCAAGAGAGAGGGGGGAGGGTGTGTTTTGGATGCTGATGGATGGTCTGACTCACTGAACAATCTGAAACGTTTATTAAACTATTTTGCTTCCATCTTTTAATAATAACCGAATCTCAATTAGTGTGAGAGTGTTTTTAAAAACTACGCTGTTGCTCAAAAATTAGAAAATACCGTGTGGAGTGTCAGGAAATATAGCTGGGGAAAATTCCCTTTGAAAAAATTCTTTTGTTTTGGGGACACATTGCAGGCTGGAAAATGTAGTACTGATTGTTCAAAGCCTATTTTATAGTGCTTCATAGAAGCAACATCTCAGTTTTCTGTTGTATAAGAAGCTTTGCTTGAGAGATCCCTGTTCCTTTGCTGTTCCCAAGTGAAGCCTGGATTGTGGTTCAGTTCCATGGGGTTTGAGCTGGTGTTTTAGCTGCTGTGAAAGCTTTCCCATTCTGAACTATGCACACACAGCACGCATTAATTCTCCCAAAAGGCAAGACAGATGAGGTTTCACCTAGAAAACACACATTTCATTTAAAATGGATGACCTCAGAATGAAAACTATAATGAACTTCTGATATTTGTACGAGGAAGACCTGGTTTATTTTTTCCCCCTGGAAGTACAAGTTCTCTGTGAAATCCACTGTTTTCCTGTGCTTTTGAAATACCATTTTATATCCTGCCTTGGGTAGACTCAGACAAGATTTTTCTGTTGCAAGTGCAATGTCAAGAATTAATTTTTCCATAGTCACTTGTGCATTAGCTGGAAATGTGTTCTGCAGTGAGACCATGGGAAGCTGAGTGGACAGTTTGTGGAGCAGGAAACAAGATGATGATTTTTACCCAAAATTCAGGTCCTGTAGTGTTGGTCAGACTTTCTGGATATAAACATAGAAGGGTTTTTGCTAGAGTTGCTGTAAGGCAAGTGCTTGTGGTTAGTTATCCAGATAGACCAGAATAAAAT
Source organism: Melanocharis versteri (assembly GCA_013397845.1). Taxonomy (NCBI): domain Eukaryota; kingdom Metazoa; phylum Chordata; class Aves; order Passeriformes; family Melanocharitidae; genus Melanocharis; species Melanocharis versteri. Next base: position 105,515 of record VZTG01000789.1, on the reverse strand, counting down.
GAAATCTCTAAATCTGTACATTTTATAACCATTTCCAGTCTGCTGTAAAGCCAGGAAACTTCTCTTTTAAAGAAGCTTTATACAAACCTGCTTTCTGAAAGCAAGTCAACACATGACATTTGATGGGAGATTTTTGCTGATAGATCCTGTCTTGCCACAATGACTTTTCATCACGTGTCTTTTTTTTTGTTCAGCTTTCAGCCCTTTTTTTGAAGTTCTGAATGGTGTAGGATTACACTTGTCGTTCATAGATTTACTTGAACAATGGAATAAATAGTGTTTTCTGTTTTACTTCAAAGAATTGCCAAGAAAATGCTTTTAGAAGAAATCAAAGCCAATCTTTCCTCTGATGAGGATACGTCTTCAGATGAGCAGCCGGAGGAAGGAAAAAAGAAACCTGCAAAGCAAACTGAAAAGACAGGAGATGATGGTAAGCACCAAAAAGCATCTGGGAAAAAGTGGTGCTGTGGCACCTGTCGTGATTTCTAGGGTCACTTGGGAAAATGATGATTGTTAAAATTTTCAGCAAAAACTCCCATTGATATTGATGTGTAGTTGCCACATAGAGGCCAACGTATGTGGTCATGAGGCTTACCATCTCTTTTAGTCTTCTGTATGTTTATTTTTTGTTATAGTCTGATTTTTGTAAGCAATTAAGAAGTCCTAGGGGTTTGTGAGGGATAATCTCTACAGAGCAGTGAGTCCTGTAAGTGCACAGGAGAGGTTTGGCTAACACACCCACTGGAACAGGCATTCCAAGCATTCAGGCACTGGGAAATACTTCACATTTGAGGGAACTGGTGTGTTGTTGCTTGTTATTCCCAGGAAAAGCACAGGATTTAGCCTAAATTAATCCAGATTTTGCCCGTTTATGTAAGATAAGGAAGTGACTGATACGTGTGTGGTACTGACTCTTCTGTGTGACAGGAGAGAAGGCAAAGGAAGACAAGAAGTCTGAAAAGGAAGAAGGTAATTCCGAGTCAGATTCAGAGGAAGAAGAAACATCCAAGAAGCCCAGATACAGACACAGACTGCTGAGGCACAAGCTCACCGTGAGTGACGGGGAGTCTGGAGAAGAAAAAAAAGTGGTGAAACCAAAAGACAAAAAGGAAGGAGGGAAGCGCAGAAATAGAAGGAAAGGTACATAATCCACATCTTTCTTTTTTTGGTCATAAAAAGTACTTGCTTCTGTAAAACAAATCCAAAGCTTTTCAGAATGGAGATCTCAACCTTTGTGATTTTCAAATCCCTGTGTAAAGTTCCTTGTGTATGAGATCTAGAATTCCCTTATCTTTGTTTGATAAATCGTTTTATTTGAAATGTTGAATCCAAGTGCAGCTCTCTCTACCTACTGTATCCTCTGAATTGGATTAATCTTGTGGAGTCTTAGAATATCCATCCTAAACTGCAGAGGCAAGCCCAGGATGTCTAAATCTGGGGAAATCAGTGTTGTCCTTTATGTAATTTCTCTGTTGCACTGGCAGTGGTGCCTGAGGAATGTCTCCACGCTGGAATTGCAGTGGAGCAGGCTGGAGCTGAGCACCAGATGGCACTGTGAAATGAGCCTGGCCTAAATGAGCCTGGCCTGGGGCTTCCTGTCTGCAGGCAGGAACAAAGAACCTGGGGGTGTTTCCTGGCCAGGAAAGGTGCACTGGGCTTCCCTGATCCCTGTGTTGCACCGGTGCCAGCCAGCTTTTGTGGTCTTCCACAGAATAAAAGGTGCAATGTGATTTGTTTAGCGTTGTCCTTCATGAAAACTCTCATTTTTAGCTGTTTGCGTATTTATGTTTTTCCTCCCTCATGGGATTAAAACTCTACCTACAACGTTTCTTTCAGGAGGAATAACTGTAAATTACCTTTGAATTAATGTGCAAATAAGAGGCAGCTCAGGGTTCTTCAGTGCAAGCCTTTGACACTGACTGCCCAAAACCAGAACGATATATTTGATTTCAGTTTGCCCTTTTTAGCCCTGTGCTATTAATGTTACCTTTCCTCATGTATGGAGAACATGTTTTAAGCCTTGTCATTCATAAAACAATTAAACTTTCCACTCTGTTCAAGGTCAAGCTCAAATTAAAAGTGTTAAATGCCACGGGGGTGTCTTCATGACCTAAAAATGCCAGTGATAGCTCCTCAAAGTGCTTAGGAGAGTATTGCTAATGCTGCTAGTTTAGGTTTATTGTTAATTGCCTTTTGAAGCAGTTTTGAGCTTGCATTACCTGAAGAAATGCCAAGCCATAAATGCAGCGATACAATTTTATATTTTGTTAGTAAATAAGGGTCCTTTTCCTGAAGTATGGTTATTAAATGACATCTAAAGCATTTGAAACAAAAGCTTCTGTTTAACTAGAAAATCACCTTTTGTTTTCTGAAGTTCCATGCTGTTCCTCACGGTTCTCCTCCATCATTTAATGTTCTCTTCCATTTGCTTGTAAAATAAATGTTCATGCAGAAAGACCTCAAGGCTTGTTGGCACAATAAACCATCCACCAGGACTCAGCTAGTGCTTACATTTTAACCTTTTCTTCTCTGTACCCCTTTTATCCCTCTGGTTTCTTATTAATATGGGTCCCAAAGTGTCTGAAATGAACCCTGGCAGTGCTTGTTGCTCTGAACCAGTTTGTTGTACTGGCTTTGCAGTGACACTCACCATGAAATAAATGCTGCTTTCTTTTCCAAGTGAGCAGTGATGACTCGAACGACTCCGAGTTCCACGAGTCTGCAGTGAGTGAGGAGGTCAGCGAGTCTGAGGATGACCAACGACCAAGGACAAGGTATGAATAAAACTGAACTGTGCTTACCCTGTATTTATTTTGGGTTTTAATAGTGCAGTTTAAGCAGGGAGATGGTAAAAGTTAAAACGCTTTGGAGCAGTTCTTAAAACCCTTGATGATATTTGTCTGTAGGAATTAAAAAACATTAATTTATTTTGCAGCAAACATGGGAATTTTGAATTTGTACCGTAGTAGGGGATACACAACAATTTGATGAGCCAGTACAAAAAAATGAACAAAAAAAATTGACATTTTAGTACCAAATACATTACTTGTCAACTGGTGGATTGCAGTATGAAATGAATGCTTAACAGTTCTGAGATGCTGTAGGGTTTTCTCATTGCTGTGTGTATCCAGTGGGCTGAGCAGGAAGGAATGTGGAAGTCAGCCCTAAGTGCACAAAAGGAGTGCATATTTTATCAGTTAATGATGTAATACTCCTTTACCATTGTTTTTCAGCGATTATTATGGTTATTCAGGTATTATGGTATTCAGGATTATTATGGTTAATCAGTAATACTGCCTTTTTGTATTTTAATAGATCTGCCAAAAAAGCTGAGGCAGAAGAAAACCAACGCAGTTACAAACAGAAAAAGAAACGAAGGAGGATAAAGGTTCAAGAGGATTCATCGAGTGAAAATGAGAATAAGGTGCTGTATCATGTTTTGAAGTAAGAAATGGGGAGTTCCTGTCTCTTCTGCTCAGGGGATCTCAAACAGCTCTCACAAAGGACAGTAAAAAATTAAAACTTTTCTCAATGTCAATTCAGGCTTAAAATTTGTAAAATGCCACCATTGTGAGGTAAAACATGATGTTTAACTAAAACTTTTCCTGTCTAGATCTTGATAAAAATGCATGATATTGAAGTAAATGGAATTTTTAATCTAAATGTAGATGAGACAAATTGTAAATTAAGGCTTTGGTAGAGTTGGGGTTTCTTTTCCTGTGTGGTGTAGGTAGGGGCTGATCTGATTTAGCACCAGTATAACAGGAAAAAAAGTGCTTTATTAATAATTATTAGCTACTATCAAATGATAACAGTGCCTTCAGTGCTGCCTTTGCACAGCTGGGCTTATCTTTGGTATCTCAGAATACATTACAGTCAAGGTGGCACTTCTTTATCAGACTTTTAAAAAAGGCATCTTTTTCTTCTTAGCTAAACTTCACCTGTGTGTATAGGAATTTCTGGGAGCTGGTCTAAGAATGAAGGATTTGATCTGTGCCAGAATTTTCTTGCTAATGTGTACTTCACTTAATTTCTAACAGAGTAACTCCGAGAATGAGGACAATGATGACTCAAAATCTCCTGGAAAAGGCAGGAAGAAAATCAGGAAAATTATTAAAGATGATAAGCTTAGAACAGAAACACAAAATGCTCTTAAGGAAGAAGAAGAAAGAAGAAAACGTATTGCAGAGAGAGAACGGGAGAGAGAGAAATTGAGAGAGGTATGGTCTGGCTTCTGTGGAAAATTCTGTGAACCTGAATTCTTGATGATGTTTAAGATGATAAATTTCTACCTCAGTGTAATTCGATGAGGAATTTTTGAAAACTGCTGTCATGCAGCCTTGTAAGGCACAAGTTTTATCTGCAGTTTCCTGCAGGCTGACCTTGGTAAGTTTAATTTGATGCTGTGATCTTAAGAAAGTTGTTTCAGTTCCCTGCTGCTTCACTTCAGTGCCAGAGTAAGTTGTGATGCAGTAAAGAATTGGGAGTTTCTCTTTACTAAATAAATTATGACTTCCAGTTCTGCTAAATCTGATGTGTCTCAAATGCTGGGTGTTACTCATGTGAGATTATTCCTCTGATCCCCTTGTTTCTGTTTGTAGGTGATTGAGATCGAAGATGCTTCACCTCTGAAATGTCCCATTACAACCAAGCTGGTTTTAGATGAAGATGAAGAAACCAAAGAACCATTAGTGCAGGTTCACAGGAGTATAGTGACCAGACTGAAACCACACCAAGTAGATGGTAAGGGAAGAGTTTAAAGAAAAATAATGAAATTTTTCTCTCCAGGGACACAGCACCTTATGCAGACTGAATTAGAATAATAAAAACTCCTTGACAGGCAAACCCAGAATGTGTCTTCTTCTCTCCCTGTCTCCAAGATCAGTCACTCTGTATCCTCACAGGAATATTTTCCAACCCAGTTGCCACATTTTCAGTAAAAGTGGGAATATAGTCAAGTTCAAGACAAAGGTCATCCCACATACAACCCACTGGACAGAAATGAATCCATAATTATCCTGATAACTGCTTTCCTAAGAGTTATCATGCTCTCAGTGATCACAGCTGTCTCTTATTGAGTGAACTTTAATAAAATGAATGTTTAATCAGAAAACTTTCAATGATTTCCTCCAGGTGTTCAGTTCATGTGGGATTGCTGTTGTGAATCTGTAAAAAAAACCAAGACATCTCCTGGCTCTGGCTGCATTCTTGCTCACTGCATGGGCCTGGGGAAAACATTACAGGTAAGAAACACAATTTATTTCCAAGGACAGAGGCTCCAGGAGCCTCTTTCTAAAACAGTGTAATAATCTTAAGCTGGTTGTGTTTTTCTGTCTTCCTCATTCATATGTTTTCCCTTAAGTGGTTTATTTTCTTGACCGTTTTTAAAATGAATTTGCTGCTGATAAAGTACAAGTTTATTGGATTTGATTATTTTTTAATGCCAGACTTTGTGTGTAAAGTCAGCTGCTGCTGGGTTTGTGGGGGTTTTTGGGGTGACACAGGGCTGAGGATGAGCAGAGGGACCGAGGTCACTCATGGTATGACCAGTTCAGGCAAACCAGGCTGAGCTGTGGTTGATGCTGGTTTTTAACTCCACCTCCAGTATATCTAAAAATTTGCATTGTTTAGGGAAATGGGGGTGACAGACACAGTATTTTGACAGTCTGCAATCCTACAGAACACTTCAAAAATCACCTTTGACAGGTGTATTTTTACACACTTGATTCTAGCTGAGGTGCTGTGGTTCTTGAGGAGTTAATCACACCTTTTAGTGGAGATTTGCAATGCTCTGCAGAGCTGTTGTGTAGGGGACTTCTTCCACCTGCTCTTTACACACCATGTAGTTTGATGAAATACTTACAGCAGAAGGGATTTTTATAGTGATCCAGATGTGTTAATGGCAGTCATTTTGGCTGCAGCTTCTTGATAATCAAAGAAAGCCATAGTTACAAACACATATCAATATAAACCATTTTGAAGGCTGGTGTTTGAAGCTGAGGTGGTTGTTTTTTCCATATCTGTCCATTTGCCAGGCACTCTGCTGTGTTCTGTGATGCCATTTGCTTTTTAGCCCTCAAAAGAGCTGAACCAGCCACGAGTTCTAGCAGACTTTGCAAACTGCAGGGCAGGATGTCAGCAGAGATCAGGGAAATCAGGGAATTGGGGGCTTCCTGGCCAGGACAGAGGACTTTGCTCATGATTCTTCCTGGGTGGTTTTGTCTTACCACAGCACCACCAGCAAATCCTTTTGTTGTAAAAGCACTTTGTGCTCAGTGTTCCAGGCACAGTCACGCAGTTTGAAATTCCTCTATTAAACCAGAGTTGTGAGATAACCAAGATTTGATGCAGGAAAAACTTCTGGTGTTGTACATCCAAAGTGCAGTGGGAGAGCTGGAGCTGCCATGGGATCCCTGACTCTCCTCTGGTCCTGCCTTTGTTTGCAGCTGCTCAAAACAGGCAGCCCAGCAGGAGCACTGAGTGACTCCCAAAGATTTGGGGATTTTCCCCAGGCCTCAAGGAGGTGTTGTCATCCTCAGCATACAGCCAGGCTGGCTGCAGGGTGAATCCTTGGAAAACACTGCCATAACCTGCTGCAGAGCTCTTCTGAGAGAATTTGCCTTGAAATACCTTGAAAAAAGTGTGAGAAACTGCTTTAAGACTGAAGTTCACTTTTAAGAAACTCTACTGAATTTGTTTTATGTTTGGGGCGAGTGTTCAGAGAAAGCTTAAAAACAACATGATAGAAATGTTTAATTTATGAAAGTGTTGAAATGTAAGGAGAAGGTTCTCTATTCATGAAATCCTTCAGCAATTCAAAAATATCTCAGTATGTGAAGGATGTGTGCAGCCATGGAACACAGAGTAAGGAGTGGATGAACTCTAAATACACCTGTACGAAATTTCAACCAAAAATTCTATTTGTTTAACCAAAAAATATAGTTAAACAAGACTGTTGTTGGTAATTTATTTACATAGTTGGATAGGTACAGTTACCTTTCTTTCCTGGTGTTTATTTGGTGTTCTGCCTGTTTTTTTTCTTTTGCAGGTAGTAAGTTTTCTCCACACAGTCTTGCTGTGTGACAAACTGGATTTTCGGACAGCTCTGGTCGTGTGTCCACTCAACACTGCCTTGAACTGGCTGAATGAGTTTGAAAAATGGCAAGAAGGTTTAGAAGATGAGGAAAGACTAGAGGTAAAAGGCTTAAAAAGAGTTCTTCATAAAATAACTGAATGATTTGCATGATTGGGAAGCTCCACCACTTAAAATAAAGGCTAAGAAATGTAGTTTAACTACGTGAAAAATCTACTTGCCTTAATATGTTTGCAATATTAAAAGTTGTGGCATTCTTTGAGTATTTTAAGAGGAATTAAAGGGTTTTTTTTCCCCCTTTGGAAGGTCTGTGAGCTGGCAACTGTGAAAAGGCCTCAGGAGAGGAGCTACATGCTGCAGCACTGGCAGGACGAGGGAGGGGTGATGATCATTGGCTACGAGATGTATCGAAACCTGGCACAAGGCAGGAATGTGAAGAGTAGAAAACTTAAAGAAATATTTAATAAAGCTTTAGTCGACCCAGGTAAGTGAAAATGAATCCAGGTTGTATAGATTGGACTTCCAGGTTTATGTATGTGAGCAAAGAAAATAAGTAGTGTTGGTAAAATTAATTAGATTTTCTTTGTTGGCTTTTGCTGGGTTACAGAAATTTGTTCAGAATCTCCCCCATCTGCTTTTGTAAATAGATTTCTGTAAGAGTCTTTTCTATTAGGTCAAATATAAGGAATATATTCTAGGAACTTCTCCTATTAAGTGTTTTTTATTTGCTGGCATTGCTTCCTTTGCAAAGTAATTGGAGGTGTCTGGTGGGGACCCAAGGCTGTTTTAATCTGTTAATTTGTTACAACCTCAAGCTCTTTTGTTCTTGATGGAAATCTACCACTGAAGGGGCAACTACACATGAAAATAGTATTCAATGTACCTTGGAAGTGTGAAAAAACAAGTGTTAATGGAGTGCTAATGAAGGGAATGCAGATAAAGCAGTTAATTATTTTTTCAGTCTTGAGAAACAGATGTCTGGTTTGAGCTGAGCTGAACTGAGCAAACTTAGGTCAACATGTATGGAAGCACTTCAAAGTATTCCAGGTTAATATGACTGATTTCTCAGCTGGTCACCAAAAAGGACTAAAAATTTAAGGATTAGGAAGGTTCACCAAAATAGCAAAATTTCCCTACAAATTGTGAACTGGCAACTGATACCTGAAAATGACTTGGAGTTATGCAGGATGTCTTAAAAACTGGTTTTAAAAGGCACTTTTGCTGTACTGTTGGTATTTCTTCTTGAGAATGCAGATATGGAAGGCAGAGTAAAATGGAGCTGGGTTTTCTTGGATTTTAATTATCTGACTGAATTTTACATTGGCAGCGTATGATTGATTTTCTTTTTTCCCCCTCTGATTGATAATTGGACTTGTTGAGCTTGATTTTGTGAAGTTTCAATTCATAGTAAGGCTGTGAATTTTGTTCTAACAGACAAAGAGTTTCTTCTAAAGGAAAAAATAACTTTGTGATTATTGGCATTGGCCAAGGGGAATTGGCATCTCCAGCTCTGCAGAAAGGCTGTTGGAGCAGCTAAAACATTCATTAATTTTCTGCCAGCTTGTCTAAGTCATACAATTGCTGTGGAGTCAGGGAAGCTCCAGTACAGCAGGTGATGAACTATTTTAACTATTTTTGTTGATATATAATGTGTGGATTCCAAACACATTATTTAAGCAGTGAAGGAAAAGCACTTCCTGCCAATGGGTTTTTTGACTCTTCCTACCTTAGCTGTAGTTATTAAGAACAAAAAAAAAAAAAACAAAAAAACAAACCCAACAACAAACCAAAAAAGGGAGTGGAACCCTGTGCTGTCAGTGCTGTTCTGTATCTGATTTTCTCAGGATATTGCATTTATTGAGAATATTGCCAGGAAAGTCAAAGCTGAGGGATAAAAGCTGTGAATTGCTGTCTCAGAGTAGTGGTGACAGGACAGTGATTTTGTGTTTAGTGGGTCTTGTTCTGGTGCAGTGATAAAACGTTATACAGTAATTGATTTTTGTGGTTTTTTTTTTCCTGGTGGAAAATGTAAGGGAGGGCAAACTTAAGGATTGCTACCATGTGTCTTTACAGCAACATTGTCCCTTCACGGATTTGTGTTTGTGTGACCCCAGAAGTTCTGGAATGGGGGATGTTAGGAGGAGACAGTGACTGGTGTAACCTTCCCTGTCCCATCCCATGGTTTGTGCATCCTGCTGTGTTCCTGTTCTCCTTCCAGACCTCTTCAGACACTGGGGCAGAGCAGTGTTTGGGATTAGATCATGGATTTGTGCAGTTTTAACTGAGTTTGGAAGCTGCAGCACATTGAACCTTACAGATTGTGATTAATTCCACGTGAACAGGGAGCCTCCTGTTCTGTTCTCTTCTCGGACTGGTTGGTAGAGTGCAGTCAGACCATTGGGAAAGGCAGCCTTGAAATAACTCCTGAATTATTTTTATAGATTCATGGAAACTTTAGGGTTGGAAAAGACCCCCAAGATCAAATCCAGCCTTTGACTGATCACCACCATGCCCACTAAACTGCCATAATCTTCCATGTCTACTCATTTTTTGAACACTTCAGGGGTGATGACTCCACCACCTCCCTGGGCAGCTCCTTCCATGCTTAACCACTCTTTCAGTGAAGAAATTTTTCCTAATATCCAACCTGAACCTCACCTGGCACAACCTGAGGGCATTTTATGTTGCCTCATCTCTTTCTCTATTTTAACTAATTACAGAAAGACAGAAATGTCCGTGTGTTGTTAATCCTTGGAGCCATTTGGATTGGCTCAGTGTGCATTGCAAAATTCTCATTTGTTTTTTGGGGTCTTTGTGAGTCAGCATGGACAGTTGCAGGTTCCAGTGCAGGAGAAAACCATGTGCTGGCTTGTGCTGGGACTGGAAACAGGGAAACTTTGACCTCTGGGAGCACTTCCCATTCAAAAAGCTGCAAATCTGGGATTTGAGTGCTAATTTAATGAGCTGTGTCTGGTGAATACTGCTGGGGTAAGATATTATATAGGAGAAGCTTGTGTTGCACTGTCAAGGGGACCAGAGGGGGAAGGTTTAGCCAAAGTTTATGGGTGGAGAAGTGATTTCATGAATTAACCAGCTCTGCTATGTGGAAGAATGGCAGGTTTTTGTACACATCCAGGCTTTCCAGGCTGCTTTGTGCCACTGCTGAAGGGCTGTTGGTTATTGATCACTGCTGTGCTCTGCTAGAAGCACTTCAATAACTTCATTTTTTTTTTTTACTTGTTGCTACTAACACAAATTCTGGTGCTGTTTAACTTGGAAACTGCTCTTTAATTCGCTGTTGTATCAAATTCTTGTAGACTTCAGAGTAACAGGAGAACTGTGTGTATAAATCTATATATCTCTATTATGTATTTCAATATATTAACATGTGCAAGCACAGTAAGGAGGGTGAGAAGATGAAGACTTGGAGGAAAGATTGCATGAGTAGGGCTTTTGAGCCTTGAGAAAACCCAACTAAACTGACAAATTTTCCACCATTTAAGAGCTGGTTAATGAAAGGAGTGTTGTCAGTTGGTTTTGACATGATTAGGAGAAAGAAAAGGGCAGAATTTATTCAGATTTGCAGCAGATTGGATATTTTTGCTCAGTGTTTTAGCGAGAGAGAGGCTGTGGATTTTCCCTCTTCTGTCAGGTCTGCTCATTTCTCATAACCCTTATCTCAGATGGAGAAAATGATCTAAATGATCCCCTGAGGTCCCTTTAAGCTTTGCATTCCTTTATCATATTTTGAGGAATGTTCTGTCCATAATGATTTGCATTTGTGTTTTGTAAGAACAAGGGAAAAACCCCACAAATGGATGAAAATCCCTGCTGCTGAACCGTAGCCAAGATGTTCGTGCAAGATATCAGAGCTGCATTTCTGCCAAACAAAGCATGAATAATTGTACTGAGATAGGGGTTTTTTCATATTTTTACTCTCATTCACTTATTCTAAACAGCAGGTTTCGAGGTGGTTTTTTAATTTAATTTCTTTAACTTCATGTGAATGAATCACAGTCTTTAATGAAAAGAGGACTAGAGAAAGGATCTGTCACTGCTAGAAATGGTTACATAAAATTAAATGAAGGCTTTGTGTGTAGCCACTCTATGTTTTTCATGCTGTCAAAACTGAGAAGGTACAAAAGTCATGAAATAATACAGGGAAATGTTTCTGTGGCAGGTGGGAAAATTCAGAAATACATTGGCTCAGACAAGCCTGAGTGCATTTGGAATTCATATGTGGATTTTCATAATTGTCTTCTAGAGTTGTTTCAAAAATTTGGAGTTTGTTTTGTTTGGGTTTTTTGCTTGGAAAGAAACATCTTCTTGATTCCTTTCTCTTCACATCTAAGATTCAAATCACTTTTAAATCACCTTAAAATGGCACAATTAAGGTGACTGGCATTGTTATGTGAGTAAAGGTGTAATTGATTCTCTGTTGTTGATCACTGTCCTAGAATAAATTTTATTCTTTACAAGGCAGTGTAAATTTAGTCTGAGACAAAATATTCTCAGTAAATTATAAAAGATTAAACTGTCCTTGCTGACAAATCCTCCTTTGCTCCTCAAATGTTGGCCTTTTTAGAGCTGAATTGCTGAACCCAACTGGTGGCTTTTCTCCAAGGTGCAGCAACTTGTCACGAGCTGCTTTCAGAGTTGAGAGTGCTGGAACTGAGGTCAGGTTTAGAGCTGGTAAAACGTTTATTCTGAGTTACTAGCTGGATCCTAGAATATCTTTTACTTCATTTTCAAGGAAAGAAATTCCAGAAATTGTGCTAAGTCTGAAAACAATTAAGAGCAAGTCTGTTCTGCCAAGCTGGGTAATATTTATCTTATTATTAGGATTGCTTTGCATACTGTGGGAATGTGTTGTGGTGTGGTTTTGGCATTCCTTGTGCAGCTCACTTAAACCAGACTGATATTTTATCTCCTGGAAGAAAGCTGAGGACATTCCTGAGGTGACTTTCAGCTGCAAGGTGGCAATTCACTTGTCTGTAATTCAGATCAAATCTGGTTGTGTTTTCTAGTATCTGAGACTTCTGATTGCACTCTGTCCCCCTGTTGGTACTGTTGCCTTAATGAAAAATTTCAGGTCACCTGGTTTTTGGGTGTTTTGGGATTGCCCAAGTGTTAGTAGATGGCAGCCTAAAGCTGGAGAGAAGGAAGTTTTCCTGAGTTTTGACAGGGTGGATGGAGGTGCAGCCGTGCACAACCAGCTGCAGGAGCAGACCATTTTAACAGGAATACACTGCAAAGCTGGATTTAATCCTTGCCATGAAGACTTTACAAGCAACAGCCTCTAGTTTAGCAGAGTGGCTTCTCTGAATGCTTGTGCTAAAGCTGAGTAAGAATCCATGCTAAAAAATCTCACCACACAACACACAGAAAAAAAATTTTTTAAGTAAAATTAATTAGCATTAGTAGAACAAATTTTGGATGCTTCATGCTGTCAGGTTCCTTATGGCAATAAAATATTGCAGAGAGATTTAATGTTGTTTCTTTCCAGGTCCTGACTTTGTGGTGTGTGATGAAGGACACATATTGAAAAATGAAGCATCTGCTGTCTCTAAGGCAATGAATTCTATTCGGTCTAGGAGAAGAATAATTCTGACAGGAACACCACTGCAGAATAATCTTATAGAATGTGAGTAGTTGTCTTTTATTTCCTTCAGTTCACGTTTGCCTGTCAGCCACATGAAGATATATTTAGTTTGATTGGAAGAAAAGGATTTGAAACAGTGCAGCTGCCTGCTGGGTTTCTCTGTATTTAGATGTGACACATTTATTTTCTGTTTGCATTAATCCCAGTACTGTGCTTTCTGTTTTGAACCACTCAAGTCTGATCTTTTTCTCCTAGATCACTGCATGGTTAACTTCATTAAGGAGAATTTGCTTGGCTCAATTAAGGAATTCCGGAATCGATTCATCAATCCCATCCAGAACGGGCAGTGTGCAGACTCCACCCTGGTGGATGTCAGAGTGATGAAGAAACGTGCTCACATCCTCTATGAGATGTTGGCTGGCTGTGTTCAGGTAAGGACAGTTTGTCCCTAACTCATCACTTCATTTAAACCACAGGGAAGGAGAGGAGTTCTTTCATCTCATTCTGATAAAAGCACCCAAAGGCCTGTAAACTTCTGATTTGAGAGCTCCGTAAATCTTTTAACTTAAATATTTTCACTGATAGATCTCTGCATTATTTGTGGCTAGAAAAACTTTATGGTTTTTCTCCAAATGTCAGTGTATTCTAAAATACAACTATTAGGGAATACAGGTGTCTCCTGCTGGGAGACAAGAACATTTTATGGTAGAGTAGGACATCAGTTGCTCTGAAATACTCTTTTTTTAATTCCATGTGCACATTTAAGAACTGCCTTGAAGTCTGCACAGGAAGTTGGTGGTCCATAGTTTGTCAGTTGCTTCTGAATATGTATTTTTTCTGATCTGTGAGAATCAGAACAACAGGAAGGAAAGTGATCAGGTCTGAAAGGGTGAAGAACTTGTTGCCTTATAGACCTTAGATAAAAAAGCTTTGGATGGAGCCCACATGGTTTTTCTCCCAGCCCTGTGCAGAGCAGATCCTGTCCACAGAGAGCAGCTCTCTCTTATGGTCATTGGGTGAGTGGAGAGACAGAGTAGTGTAAGAGTCAAAAAAATCCAAAACAGAAGTAAAATCTGGTTTTAGTATTCTAAAAAAAAACCCCAAAAGTAGTTCCCAGAGCAGGTCTGGAGTTGCAGTGAACTTTGCAAGGACTTGGAGCTGGCCATGGGCTTAGCAGGTCATGGACTCAAGCCTGAGTGGGGCAGGTGGGTTCCTGCTGCAGGGCCTCTGGTGAATTGGCTTTCCTGGGCTGGTTTTCCTCCTTTGGGGCTGGAAGGCACCAGCATCCCTGTCATGGATCCGTGGTGCTTTGTCCTTTGAGATGCCACAAGTCCTGAGCTCTCAGGAGCCGTGTCCATGTTTCTGTGACTGAAGCACTGTCTGTGAAATTGCAGAGGAAGGATTACACAGCCTTAACCAAGTTCCTGCCCCCCAAATACGAGTACGTGCTCGAGGTGAGGATGACCCCGATCCAGTGCAAGCTGTACCAGTATTACCTGGATCATTTGACAGGTATGTGCCTGCAGCTCTCCCTGGGGACAGCACTTGGTGGCATTTTGCCCCAGCTGGTGGCTGAAAATCAACTTTCTGAACGTTGTCCTGTGCAGTGAAGTGCTTGGACAGCAAACAAATAATCTGGGGTTTTAAAATTTTTTTTGGTAGTAGAATACTGTAGCATTACAGGTCATTAAAGGTAGCTCAAATTAGTTATATTTATTGAAACCCAAATGCAAATGTTACTTTGTGTTTCCTACCTTGGGCTGCTTTTACAAAACTTAAATAGACACGTCTGTCTTTTTAAGAGGATTTGTGTACATTCCTGTACTGGGGAGCAATGTGCTTTTATGTAAAAAATATAATCATGTTTCTCATTATCAAGAAAAAGGAGAAAATCTAATTTTGACAACTTTTAACTAGGAGAAAAAATGGCTGTGACTGAGTAATTTGAGCCCTTTTACAAGAGATGTTGCAGTGTGATGTGCAGCTGGAAAGAACCCTCAGATCTGCACTGTCGGGCTCTTCAAAGGGGAGCAGAGTGTGGCAAACTCACTTCAGAGCTCACTCTCAACCCTGAACTTTATTGTTAGGTGTAGGTGGTGGCAATGAAGGTGGAAGAGGCAAAGCTGGAGCGAAGCTATTCCAGGATTTCCAGATGTTGAGCAGAATCTGGACTCACCCTTGGTGTTTGCAGCTGGACTATATTAGCAAAGAAAATAAGGTAAATTAGATATATCAAAATACTCTCACTTGAGAACTTTCCAAATAAGTTCTGCCAAACTCTAGGTAAAGTTTCGTCAAATTAATGGAAATCTTTGTTGCTGTGGGGTCATTTTGCTGCTGGTTTTGTCATATTTTTCTTGCTGGGTATGTTGTCATTCTTAAAACATTTTGCAAGGCCAGGCCTTTGCAGAACTTACCATAGATTAAATGAAGAGTAAGCAGATGGCTAAAGGTTTAATAAAAGCTTCTGGGTGAACACAGTTAATAATTTCTGTTTTTTCTCTTTTGAGGGCTACTTTGATGAAGACAGCATGGATGACTTCATAGCTTCAGATTCTGATGAAACTTCCATGAGCTTAAGTTCTGATGATTATGCAAAGTAATTGAGCTTTTATTTTGTTTGTTGGTGTTGTTTCCCTTACAGAACTGAAGTGGTTTCTATAAAGTGAATGTTTATTTTGTATTTTATGTGTCTGTTAGAATATGTTTTCTTTCCGTGGGATTTTAAAAAAATAATGGGGTGTATAATGTTGCTTTTTAGGAAAAAAAAATCCAAGGGGAAAAAGGTGAAGAAAGAATGCAGCTCAAGTGGAAGTGGCAGTGATAATGATGTTGAAGTCATTAAAGTCTGGAATTCGAGATCTCGTGGAGGTGGGGAAGGAAATGTAGAAGATCTTACAAACAACCCTGCATCAACAAAGTCAGATGAAGGTGAGGATAACACAGAGTGAGGAAAACGTGAGGCAGCTTCATTTTGCAAAAGGCAATTTGAGAGGGCTGTCAGGAACTCTGCTGTATGGCAGAATGGCAAATTCCTTAATTCCACACTTACAGCTCCTGCTACTTCTCATTTATCCTGGAAATGTACCCAGGATAATGTATTTATCCTGGAAAAACAAAGGGCATCAACTTAAACTCAGGGGTTTTGAGGCAGGGAAGCTGCACAGTGAAATTTTTTAATTCAGAAGTACAAAATTATAGAAGCTTAAGAGGAACTGTGCCACTTTTCAGCTTTTTAAAACATATTGCTGGAAGATGAATGGAAAGATTAGGAAATATATCTGTCATAATTTGTTGCATCTGGAATTTGAATTGGATGCTGAGCAAGCAGATGCAGAGCAGCAGGAATACAAGACCTTTGTAAAGTTGTTATTCAAACTGCTTAGAGCTGCACACTTAATTTTTGGTTTTTCCTTTAATAATCTAGTTTTTGTCTGGTGTCACGGAGATAACTTTCTGATTCTATCATTTCACGTGTGTCTAATCCTTTTCTCTAAATAATTTAAATTTCTGGGGACAGTTCAGGTGAGAAATCTTTTTTCTTGCCCCCATCCCAATGACAGCCATGTTGTAAATGTGTCAGGGGTGAAGGGTGTGGATGTAAAACATTTACACACAGAGATTAAACGTGTTAAAGGAATTACATTATAGGCAGGGTGAGTTTCTGTCTCTGCATCCCTTAAATATTTGACTCCTGTAGTTGCTGAGAGTGCAAAGGCTGTTTTTTCTTTCCCTTTTTAACTCTTTCCATATCAATTAAGTGTGATAATGAGGGCACGATTCTATAGTTCAGACATTCAAAGCGTTTAAATGGAGACCATGTTCTTATCTTTGATTTTTATTTATTTTTCTTTGTTGTTTTTTTTTTCTAATAGGCAAAGCTACATCCTCTTCCAATCCTGGCAGCCCAGCTCCAGACTGGTACAAAGATTTTGTCACTGATGCAGATGCTGAGGTGCTGGAACATTCTGGGAAAATGGTGCTGCTCTTCGAAATTCTTCGAATGGCAGAGGAGCTGGGAGACAAAGTGTGAGTCAGTTCTGGACATGGTATTAAAGACTTTAGGAATATATTAGCCTGACAGTGTTCCCCATCCACTCTTCATTCTGTTGGGGCTGTTTTGTGAGGCAGACAAGCATGGTACACTCATTTTTGCCAGGGAGTCTTCCCACACCTGCCTGTGCTCCACTGAAGTCTTGCTCTGTCTGTCTCAAAGGTCCTATGAGAGGGAGGAGGGATCAAAAATAAAGCAGTACAATAATTAAAATAACTCCTGAGCTGAATTCTGTGCTGCTCTGTTTCTTTTTTCAGCCTAGTGTTCAGCCAGTCCCTGATATCTCTGGATTTGATAGAAGATTTCCTGGAGCTGGCTAACAGGGAGAAATCTGACAGAGATAAGCCTCCTATCTACAAAGGTGAGTGTCTCCTTCGACAGCTGCAATGCTCAGAACTCTTTCACAAGTCTCTCTTCAGTGCCCATGGAATGGGTTTGAAATCAGTGTTTTCATTAGGATATTGCATGCTCTGGACTGTCCCTGAGGCTGGCAGGGTTTTTGGTTTCCCCTGCAGGAGGTCCCTGCTGCCCCATTTTGGACTCTCTGGTTGCATTCTGTGTCATCCATGCTTGTTGTAGCCTAAGCAGATTAAATGTCCACATCTGAGAGAAGGCATTTATTTTGTTAAATTCTGCACAAAAATGATGTTAAATTCTGGTGCGTGGCAAATCCTGATCCTTCCTCCTGGGAAAGAGAGAGTGAAAGAAAATGAGGCTGCTTTAAACCAGCATGTAAAACATGGAAAATGGGAATTCAGGCTTTACATGCACAGCAGCACGTTGGCTTATGCATTTCATAGGGAGCAATTACTGAATTAATTATTATCCTAGTGATGCTCAAACGGCAGGAATTTCTCACTGGGATGTTCCCAGAGCTCCTGAGGATGCTGTTCCTCCTTACTCAGAGTTTCATTCCCAGGACATGTGGATTGAAGAATTCCTTCAAGTCTGCCTTTGCTTTCCAATCTCCTCCAGCTCTTCCACGTGTTTGCACTTAGAGATAAGGGAAAAGTGTCTCAGTGATGGTGACTGGAGATCTCCAGTGTCCCTCACAGATTTACTGTTCCTGCCTGCTGCTTCCTATTCTGAATTTTGTCATCTCAGACATTACAAGGTGTCTTTTTGAGGCGTTTGTGCCTTTATTCTGAGATGATGTTTTAAAGAGTTTGGGGTTTTTCATGTGTGGTAGTTCTGGCCAGCAATTAGATGATGCATCATGGCAAGGTTCACCTTTCCAGGCAGAACTCACCAATCTGCCTCTCACAACGGATTGAACTGAGCAGTGCTGGCTCCCAGAAATGCTGGTTTCTCTATGATTGATGGCTCAGGGGTGTTAATTTTGGGTACATACACCTTGATGGCCAGGGAAGATGGAAGGTTACTGTGAACTGAGGAGAGAAGAAAATCCTCCATCAGCTGTCATTATTTTTCCCCCCAATCTGACAAGAAGTTGCTGTAACTCACAGGGTAATTAAACCCCAAGATTTTGCTGGGTTTCAGTTCCAAGATGATTAGAGTTTGACCTTTGAAATCTCCTTTGGAGCATTGACTTCTCAGTGCTGGTTGTGTGGGAGACTGACTGACACTGGTGCTGTAACCTGAGCCTGCCTGGACCAATTTGAAAAGTGCAATTAGTGCTGCAGCACCTAAAGATGAGATGTAACAACATCTTTGGGACTTTTAAAATTAACTTTGTCTCCAAGTTAAGGCGTAGCTGTGCGAATTTCTCACTACAGATAGAAATTGTGAAAAATAAGAGGACTTCCCCCCCAAAAAGCTCAGGTATTTTCAAATAATTAAATTTAAAATTGCCCTCAGAACTATTTTTTTATTATAAATTTCTGTCTTTCAATTCCAGTTGATTACCAGTCTGGTTATTTACACCATCAGCATTTTCATAACTTGGCTGTTGCATTTACAGGTGAAGGAAAATGGTTCAGAAATATTGATTATTATCGCTTGGATGGCTCAACCACAGCTCAGTCCAGAAAGAAATGGGCTGAAGAGTTTAATGATGAAACTAATGTGAGGTGAGATCTCTCCTGAGATATATATATGTTTTATTTTTCCCCTTTCCTTTCTTTTGCTCCCTGTTTTTTATTACTTTTTTTAGCTTGATGACCTCCAGACCAGGCAGATAATGATGCCAGTGTCATCAGAACTCACACAGAAAATTTGCAGCAATGCATTCGTGACTTCAGATTAATTTCATTTCACTCAGCAGCGTTTCCTTGCTGTTTTCAATGTCCTTTAGATTGAAACCAATTTAAATCAGAGACTGTGTTTTTCTTGCAATTATTTCAAGGATAGAAGGAGCTGGGAAGGGTGTGGCCAGGAGGCTGCAGTCCCTGGGCCACTCAGGAGCAAATTAACTCCCTTAGCTGCCTCCAGAATTGGCTCCCAGCCCTCCACTGCTCATCCAAAATGGGACTTTGAAGTCTGATTTGGATAGAGAGGTACAAACTTGTATTTGAATGGAGTTTAGGAGCTTCACTTTCCTAGGTTTGTTTAAAAAATAAAGCGTGTAATTATGGTGCAGTCATTTATAATGTGCAGGGGAAAAAATTAAGAAGTGAATTAATCCAGTGTTAATACATTTAAATACTTTATTGTGTCAGGTGTCTGTCAAGAACTGGCTCCAAGGTGAACCTGAGTGACATTTTTTGAGTCTCAAAAAAAGCAGATATATCAAAGAGAATGTCACTGGAGAGTTCCCCTGAAAGTCTGCAGACCAGCAAAGAGTTTCAATGGCATGGAATCTGCCTGTTTAAAATTATGGTTTAATTTGATCTAACTAATTTCATTAGAGCTTGAAAATGCAAACCCCAAAGTTTTTTCCTCCCCACCAGCTTTTGTTAACAGCTGGTTTGCAGAAGGCCTTGATGTGTATTTTTGGGAGTGTATGTTTTGCTAAAAGTGTTGTTCTTGTAAAAGCTGCATCTGTTTTATGCTTAATACATTATTTTAATGAAGTTTTCGAGCTATTTCAGTATATGAACAACTCCACAGTAACTCAGCAACACAGGAACAACGGTTATTTTCCAAAATACTCACATTTTGCAACTCCTCTCTGTTGCAGAGGCCGCTTGTTTATCATATCCACTAAAGCAGGATCCCTGGGAATAAACCTGGTGGCTGCCAACAGAGTCATCATCTTCGATGCCTCCTGGAACCCCTCCTATGACATCCAGAGCATCTTCAGGGTTTATCGCTTCGGCCAGAACAAGCCTGTGTTTGTCTACAGGTTTTTGGCTCAGGTACATTTCTGCTGCTCTTTCTGTGCTGTTTCATCCTGCAGTCAAATTTGGGAGCTGGGACTGTTGAGACTGCACCTGTTTGGGCTGGTGTTGGGGTCTGTGGTGATCCAAGTGGATCCAGTCTTATTCCAGCCCTGATCTGGAGCAGTGTGTGGCCACTGAAGCAGCTTGTGAAGGAAGGAATGGTAAAATAAATGACAAATTATTCTCTGTTAAGTCCCCCTTTGTGTGACACTTCGTGTATTACAGATTCTGGGATTCCAGCAGTGATTCACATGTCCAGACTCAGAACAAGAGTCTCAGCTTTTTTAATCTGCACACCACTTAAAATCCTGAGTGGAGCAGTCCCTGCAGAGGATGATGTTGTTAGGGAACAGCCCTGCCCAGGGCAGCTCCTCCTGCACACCCTGATGGTCCAACTGCAATCAAACCCGGGGGAGACAAGTTAATTTTTGTAAAAAGGCACCCAGTCCTGACTTGAAAACTTGTAGCACATCCTGCAGATGTTAAAGATGGGTGATAACTGGTGGACAGTGATCTGTGCTTTGTGTAAGGCCATTATTTCTGTTAGGAAGTGTCTTGCTTCAGCTTCTGGTTCCTCAGGAGGGACAGAGGAGCCTGGAGACCTTTCCCAGTAGCACTTAACCCTTGATCCAGTCACTGTTTCCATCCCAGCTGAAGCAGATCCTTGTCTGGGACACGTTTCTGTCAGAAGTGGGGTTTTTCTTCAGGCTTCAGTTTATTTTGGTAGTTTTCTCTGTGCACTTTTGAACTGTTGATATCCTTTTTAAATTACGCTGTTCAGAACAGGCTGTGCTGTTCTCGTCCTTCTCAGTCATCTTTTTTTTCAAAAAATAAGTGATTTTCCTTCTTTTTCATCAAAGATCTAATTTTTTTGTACACAGCTGTGGTGAATTAGACTTGACTGCCTCTCTTCCCCTCTCCCCTCCACCACAGTGATATGGTATCTGTTTTCCTTTTTACGAAGGAAAATAAGGTACATGCTGTGAAAATTGCCATTTTTTGGTCATAATCCTACTTTGGGGAATTGAAACAAAACTGGATCTCTTAAAAACACCACTAAAAGGCCAATTTTCTTCCTCTAGTCAACAGCTAGATGACATCTGTCCCATGCACAATTCCTGCTGTGCCACTTCCAGCAGGTTTTTTCTTTTATTGCTCAGCAAACAAAGAGCTTGGAAGCAGGAGAAACTTGGTCATGGAAACAAGGAAAACCAGAACTGCTGGGTTGTTATTCTGGCTTTTTTTTCTACCTGTCAGTGTTGCTGTGGATGAGCAGTGGCTGTGTCTGTTTCAGGGAACCATGGAGGACAAGATCTACGACCGGCAGGTGACGAAGCAGTCGCTGTCCTTCAGGGTGGTGGACCAGCAGCAGGTGGAGAGGCACTTCACCATGAACGAGCTCACTGAGCTCTACACCTTCGAGCCAGACCTGCTGGACGACCCCAACTCGGAGAAGAAGAAGAAGAGGGACACCCCCATGCTGCCAAAAGTAAGTGGTGGCCATCAGCAGGAATTCTGTGCTGTGAACACAACCTGGGTCTGTTTAAAGATACTGCAGGTTTTTTGTGTAGAGCAGTTCTACTTGGAATGGAGGTGGATAGCAGGAAACACAGGAATTAATGTAACAGATCCCATAATGAGCTGGGTGAGGAGTTTCCCCTCAGTGCAGTTGACACTACGAAAGATATTCATTAAAAGACCAAACTTTTAAGTCAGAACAAACAAAGACACTTTTTCACACATTTTGGATGAATAGAAGTTTTACTGCATGAAACCCTGGAGAATTCAAATCAGCATCTGAGTGGGTGCTGGTGAAACCCAGCACAACCTCAGTTTGTGAGAGCACATCTGTGAGGTGGCACTGGAGGTAAGAGTCCATGTTTTCCTTTGCCAGGACTTTCTGGGTTTTAGTTCCCTGTTTAACTTCCTGGGGGAAGTAGTAGAGATATGGGAAAGATAAGGGAAGAGTTGCACTTAGGTAAGGATGAACTTCAGGGGAAAGAATAACTGGTTCTGTTATTTCATTCCTTTTTCCCAAGTCAGTTTATATTTCAGATCAGGCTGTGGGTTTGTATTTTCATTTATAGTCTCTGGGCTTGTGGACTGCTAAAGACTGATTCATCCTTTAGCTGTTGTGGAATTCTCTGCTTCTTAGCATCTGACAAACAGGAACACAGCAGCGTTCCAGGGTTGTTTGCAGCCCTGCTGTTCCCAGGGCAGTTCCTGCACCTCCAGGAGCCCCCAGTCCCTGTGACACCTCCTGGGTTCCTCAGCCACCTCCTCTGGGTTTTGTCACCCCCATCCCTGGGGTCTCTCTGTCCCTCCCAGCACCCCAAACCCCCCATCCTCGGTTCCCTGAGCCCAGCAGTGGTGCAGACCCCACCCGGGATATTCTGGGAGGAGGTGGCAGTGAAAACAGGGATTCACAGCAGGCAGGAGAAGGGTGGGACAAAGAGCAGCTCATCGATAATTGGTTAACGTAATTAACTTTTCAGACACACAGAAACAAACAGCTTTGTGTAGCTGCAGTGGCAGAGCCCCTGGTCAGGACTTGCACACGCAGTTCCCAGCGTGGCTGCAGAAATCTGTTTGTTTGTGGGCACTTTTTTCCAGTCATTGTTGGGCTGAGATGATGAAATGCCAGGGTGGGACGGGCTGGATTCCTGCTTGTGCAAATCTGGCAGAATGAGGGCAGGACGTGGAGGGGCTGGAGAGACTCAGGTAACTCTGGGACTGTAATTCCTCTCCCAAGTGGTTCCATGATGTTTTCATATTAGGAATTTTAGCCTGAATGCTGAGGTGTGTTGGAGCTTCCTTAATTCATGAAGCTCATCAGCCACACAAATCATGTAAAAAACCCTGTTCAATAATGGCCTTAGAAAAGGAGCTCCTGGGGTGCAGCAGGAGCAGTTTTTCATAGTCCTGTAGGGGATGTTTTTCTTCATCCCTTGCAGCATCACCTGGACTTTCAGACAAAAAGGTTTGACTTAAAAAAATTGGAGATGTTGGACCCAAAGTACTGCTCAGTGTTTGAAAGCTGTAGAGATGTTGTTTTATGTCTAATAAATGCAGATTATTGATTGGTCCTGTCCATTGTCCAGCCTAAGCAAAGGAAAAATCACTGAGCACATTCCATTCTTTTTAGGTTCTGAAAGTGCATTTATTGTTGTGGAATCCGAGCACATTCCTGTGGTTTATTAAGTGACTGGACTGTCATCTCTGCAACAGATAGTTAATCCCTTGCCCTCCCTCGGAGGAAAATTGTACTTATAAATGATTTTCAAGTTTTATTGTGCTGTGGAGTGCTCGGAGCTGCTGTGTGTGGAATGGGGAGGGAGCAGGAGGGGAGCAAACAGGGCAGGGCTGCTGAGTGACTCCTCCTTTCTCTCCTCCTTTCCTTTCTCTCCTCCTTTCCTTTCTCTCCTCCTTTCCTTTCTCTCCTCCTTTCCTTTCTCTCCTCCTTTCCTTTCTCTCCTCCTTTCCTTTCTCTCCTCCTTTCCTTTCTCTCCTCCTTTCCTTTCTCTCCTCCTTTCCTTTCTCCTCCTTTCCTTTCTCTCCTCCTTTCCTTTCTCTCCTCCTTTCCTTTCCTTTCTTTTCTTTTCTCTCCTCCTCTGGACAGGACACGATCCTGGCAGAGCTGCTCCAGATCAACAAGGAGTACATCGTTGGGTACCACGAACATGATTCACTCCTGGACCACAAGGAGGAAGAGGAACTCACTGAAGAAGAGAGGAAGGCAGCCTGGGCAGAATACGAATCAGAAAAGAAGGTAAAGCTGTTGTTTAATTGGTTTATGTGTATGAAAACAACCTTCCTGGGTTTAGAGTCGCAATTACCTTTTCAGTTTGTCTTGGGGTAATTAAATTTTGTTACAGACCACGAAATGAATATGTAAAGCAAATCTTGACAGATTGGAGATACTGTGTCATTTTTTTCTCCTTCAGTGCTGGTTCTTTCTCTGTGTGTGCTTTGTTACTTTAATGGCAAGTTACTTTTACACCCGCATTTTTTTTTTCTAATTTATTATAAAACTCAGCTGATGTCCTGTGTAATCTCCCTTTTCCCGTTTGAGGCTGTCCCTGTGAGGGGCTCTGTGTGACAATGTTACCTTTCTTAGCTGACACACATATTAACATCTAAAACAACAATAATACAACAGAGATCAGTGAAATGACAATAAGGGTCAGCCCTGGTCCTGTTTTGTTGGCCCGTGCCCTGTATCAGATACAGTTCCATGGTGATTTATCCCCACTAACTGGGTGTGTGGGGTGCACCAGAGCACTTTGTGTTGCTGAAACAAAAGCTGTGCCTTTCCTCTTGGCAAGGTCATAAGGGAAGTTAATGAGAGCCACCAAGGTTGAAATTCTCTTCCAGATTTGTTGGTGTTACCCCAAATTACCTCTTGAATTTCAGTGGGTCAGGTACCCTCAAAAGCCTTCCACTAAAAGTACAAAAAGTGGGTGTGTAAATTGCCACTGACCACCTTGAGTGAACTGGTGGAAAGGTTTGGGGAGGGAGAAGAAATAGGGAGATAAACAGAGTAAAATCTGAAGCTGCCCTATGAGAAATCCATATGGGCAATGACTTTTACATTCTTGCTAATAAATTATGCATTTCACTTGTTCAGAATTTCATTACAGGCTGGTCAAACTCAACATTAAGTAGTGGATTTTCCATATAAAGAATTCATCTTAACCAACTTAAGCTATACTAATAAGCCTCGGTCATTTATATATCAAATAATGACAATTAAGCTCAACTCAGAGATTATTCAAGACTGGAACTTGGCTTCCTCAGGGACTGAAATGTGGTCCTGGGTTGAGGTTTGGATCAATGTTCAGTGCCTGTGGCCCTCTCTGAGGGCAGCCTTGGCTGTGTGGTTATTTCAGAATTGTCAGAGTTAGTGACAAGTGCACTTTGTGTTTTTCAGGGCATGACCATGCGTTTCAACATGCCAACAGGGACCAACGTGATGCCCACAAATTTCAACTCTCAGACATATATTCCTTACAATTTGGGTGCTCTGTCAGCAATGAGTAACCAACAGCTGGAGGTAAGGAGCACAACGTGCCTCTGTAGCTGCAGGGGTTTTCTGTCACAAATCGTGGATAATGCCAGTCTTAAATACCTTTATATTTTTAATAATTTGGAGGTTTGGGATTTGTTTTTTTTTTTTTGCATGTAGCTCTATTGGAGATAAACTTGCATGTATTTAAACCTATACCTGGGCAGATTGTCAGGATTCTGAAGCATCACCTGCATTCTTTGCAGACTTTAATTACCACTTTTGAAACTGTAACCTCTTCAAGTCTGTATGGTAGAAAATTTACCTGGGTTTGCAGCATTCTCGTGCTCTTCTGGAAACCTGTGGGTACAAAAATAGGTTTTTACAAATGCTGTCTACAAATTGCCAGGTTTGTGCATGTTGTTCAACTGCTCTGTGTTGAAATTCAGATGAGTGGCAGCTTAGACTCATTGACTTGTGCAAATTGAGAGCAGAAAGGTAATCGAAGCCTAGGTATGTACAAGAGAAAGATTTAGAACTTAACAAAAGGCTGGGGAAGAAGTGTGTTTGTTGTTTCTGTGCTTTATAACTGATGTTCTGGTGTTTTCTCAGGACCTCATTAATCAAGGAAGAGAGAAGGTGGTGGAAGCAACCAACAGTGTGGCTGCAGCAAGAATCCAGCCCCTCGAAGACATCATTTCAGCCATTGTGAGTGCACTGAGTTACTCTGGGCTTTGATCAGGAGTGGAAAACGTTAAACATTATCAAACAAAGATACTGCTACTGCAAATCCTCATCGAGCTAATGAACTGCATTATTAATGAGTCTCATTTCCAGCTGGTGGTGACCTTTATCCCTGCAGTCACCCTTGGTGGTGTTGAGCTGGCACAGAGCCTTACAGCAGTGGCAGTTTAGATCCATAAGTATTTGCCATGCTCTGAAAATGCTGGTTTTTCTAGAAATCAGAGTAGCAGTTACAGGCAAGTAGTTATTGTATTTTTTGGACTGCTAATTACCAGTTAGAAGAGCTAATAACTCCTGGTTCTGGTGAAGCACAGTTTTGCACTGACTGGAAGTTGGGCTGGTTTAACTCTTGGTGTAACTGCGAACATGACACAGGGCCTCAGTTACCGTCAGGCTTTTGTTCAAACGAGCAGTGCCAAGAAGGTTTTGGGTTTTTTTGCTTTTCAGTGGAAAGAGAACTTAACCCTGACGGAGAGCCAGGTGCAGGCCCTGGCCCTGAACAGACAGGCGAGCCAGGAGCTGGATGTGAAGCGCCGAGAAGCCATTTACAACGACGTCCTCGGGAAACAGCAGATGGTAAAATATATTTATTTATCTACTGCCTGTGTTTGAATGTGTGTGCTCATTCCTGAACTACAAGTGTATGTTTGGGCACATAAATAACCCTCACAGAACGGTCAGCAGTGTGCTGGAGTTCACTGCTCGGCCTCAGTGAGGGAGATGCAGAAGTTCATAAAAAAGCCACTCGCCAGGTTTTTGAGCTGAAGTGCTTTGCTGCGAGGTCACGAGGCGTAAAGAGAAACCTGATTCCCAGAGCTCAGCCAGCCACTTAGGAAACACATCTTAGAAAGCGTTGGTAATGTTGTTTTAGCTTAAAATTACTTAGCAGAATCTGAAAGTCGCCCGGATGATGTCAGAGGGAAGAGTTTTCTCTCAGGCAGACAAACACGGACAGTGCACAGGCGGGACTTTCAAAGGGAAGATGAATGGTACCTGACAAGTGATGAAACTTATACCTGGGAATAATTTCACAGTAGAGTACACGTTGCCATGGCAACTCACCTAAATGCTGCCTGCAACACAATAGCCAAGTCTTCAGGAGAACTGAGCCCTAAATGCTGTTACTAAATGGTTTCTCCAGTAATGGGCTGCTGAATGCCATCACATTAGGGATGGTGATAACAACGGGGCTTTTTCCCCCCAGCCATGCTGTCCCTAACAAATTGATTTCAGCTCTGAACCTGATCCTCAGAGCAGGGGGACGGGTCGTGCACTCAGCCAGCTCTGCTTTCCCTCCACAGTTAATCGGTTGTGTCCAGAGGATCCTGATGAACAGGCGGCTCCAGCACCAGTACAACCAGCAGCAGCAGCAGCAGATGTCCTACCAGCAAGCAGCCATGGGCCACCTCATGATGCCAAAGCCTCCAAATTTAATCATGAATCCTTCCAGCTACCCAGCCATAGATGTGAGAGGAATGTATCAGTCAGTGTCTGGTGGGATGCAGCCACCACCCCTACAACGAGCACCACCCCCAATGAGAGGCAAAAATCCAGGGCCTTCCCAAGGGAAATCAATGTGATTTTGCACTAAAAGCCTAAAGGATTGTTAAAATCAGAGAAAGAACTTTTTATTTTTTTAGGAATCAATGGCCTAACAGAACTCAACTGTAAAAAAAAAAAGTTAAAAATAATAGTTTGGTTGCTCCCCTTAAATACCATGTTCCATATTAGTGTTTCAGCTTTGTTTAAATAGGACATGATGTTTTCCCTGTTGTCAGTGATGTTGCCTAGAATCTTCTTACATATGTTGAGTACAGGAGATAACAAGTTGTTTTCAGTGAAAACAAGTCCTCCCGTTACAGTAGCATCTCCACAGGTTTCCTGTCTAAACTCCTACGCTGGCTTTTCGTGGCTGCAAAGCTTTGGGAAGCTTAGGAAGGACTGCAGGTCTGTATGTTCAGTCTGACATATGTGAATTGTAAACAGCTGAGTTCTTGATTAGAGTTGATTCCTCAAATTATGGGATACTTTTCTGCTTGCCCATTTCTTTCTATTAGTGGGAACGTTGTAACAGAAATAGTCTAGTTTCCTTCGTGGATCATCTGTGCTGAACGGAACAGGAGCTGAAAATACTCTCTGAAACAGAATTGAGTGCAATATTCGTAAATACTACTGCTCTGAACCTTCTGAGGCACAGGGAAACTGTGCATCCAGCCTTAAACACGACTGGGCCTTCCCCAGTCTGCTGCCATTTCTTATTTTCAGTTCCATGTGATGGAGTAACAGCTGGTGATGTGGGAGTGGGAGATGTTTTTCCTTCACACGCTGCGGAGCCCAGCGCAAAGCACATTTCTGGTAACTCCTTCCTGCTGGTGCTACTGTCTCCTCCCATTGCCGGCAATGGGGGACGGGCCAACACAGTTCAGTTCCTGTCTTTTGGGGGGTGAATAATGAAAAAACCTGTCAGAGAACCCCCTTTAACCTGGCACAACCATTGCCGAGTGAAAATCGATGCAGAGAAAGTGCTGTAGCAACTTCCAGAGCTGCCAGAAGCGTGAAATGACTTTAGTGATAGAGACGTGGTTATGCACTCCTCCCTGTCCCTGCAGTTGTGTAAAAACATGGGTTAGGACACAAAGAGCTTGATTTTTTTGTTTTGTTTTGTTTTGGATTTTTTTTAGCGTAGGCCAGAGAGAAATTTTGGGTTTATTCTATACCATTGTCACTCTCTTTGCCCACCCTTGTTGTGCTTGTGAAGATCTATTGAAATACAAATAGGGCTTTTCTTTGCATAGAGTTTGGTTGATTCTTACCCCCCAAAAAGCCCCGTTGATAATCTGGGGGCACAAATAAGTGGCAGGAACATGGAGGTGGTGGTGTGTGGACAACAGAGGGCTCTGGAGACCGATGGAGGCGGTGGCTCCAGATTGTGCTGGACTCTTCTGATGCGCTGGCATGAACTGAAATCATTTTGGTTTCTGGGAAGTTCCTTGCAGGAGTTTGAGTTCTGGCCCTGAATGGACAAGTTTTGCATCTAAACATGCAAATGTTTCAGTGTGTGACTGACACTTGGTTTGTGACGTGGACAGAGGTTGGTTGGGCTGCTGCAGACCCAGCTGCCAAGTTGCTGTCTCGGACTCTTTGATTACAAGATACCACAAAAGACCCTCAGCTTGTTCTAGTGCTCTTCCAGCTCTGCAGTTAACTCTGATCTGGGGCAGGGAGCAAAGAGAGACGTGTTGGCACTAGAAGAGACAAAAGTGAGACGTTGAGACAAACATTTGAAGGCAAATGTACTCTGGGCAACCCTCACCGATATTCCTACGTGTTGTGAATAAGAGAAGTACTTTCTACCAAACCTGGGAATGTTAAATGGAGTTTTACAGTAACTCAAAGACTTAAATGTGGAAGTTTTAGGCAACATTGAAAGGCACATTTTATTTCATCCTGGACAAACCTATGGATAACAGAAGATTAATGCACAAGAAGGAATCTGAGACAAGCATTGAAGTAAAACCTGGACCACTTTGCTTATGTTTCTCACTCGACATTTTAGCTGCAATAACAATGTGCTTTGAGTATAACATCAGGCTTTAACCAGTACTTAAAAGACAGAACACACATCAGTAAGATAATAAAAGGCTCATTTTTATATTTGTTTTAGATGTTTTAACTAGATAAAAATGGCTTAAGATGACAAATAAAAATGTTGCTTGTAATACAGTTTTGCCTGCTAAATTATCCACATTTTGTAACCTGTTTATTCCTTTGGATGTAAAGCGTTTTTGCTTAGTATCGTGATATTGTATATGTTTTGTCCCAGTTGTATAGTAATGTTTCAGTCCATCAACCAGCTTTGGCTGCTGAAATCATACAGCTGTGAAGACTTGCCTTTGTTTCTATTAGATGGCTTTTCAGTTCTGTATTAAATATCTTAAGTACTATAGAAAAGGTGTCCCCTCTTCCTCTAAGGCTGTTTTGTAATATATATAAGGACTGGAAATGTGTTTTTAAAGAGAAGAAGCATTCAAGTATGACGATATACTATCTGTGTTTTCACCATTCAAAGTGCTGTTTTAGTAGTTGAAACTTAAACTATTTAATATCTCATTTAATAAAGTGACCAAAATACATCAACGTGCCTTGTGCTACATTCACAGTCCAGCGTTAACTCCACAGGGATTCAGCCTGGGAATGTGTCTTTGGAGAACTGTGCTGTGAGTTGAAGCTCTTACTGTTTTCTACAATGACTTTAGTGGATGTAGCCATTGATTTCATTTAGGGAAAAGAGCTGTGGTCCAGATTTTCAAATTACTTTGTTAATAGCAGCTTCTGCCAGTCTGTCTGTTAAAAATGAAGGGAGTTTTCCAGCTGTGAGATGGGTAAAAGTGAGGTTAAGTTCTGCTTAGTCAAATTAGAATAACATGCTGCTGTGTTTTAACCTCAAAATTGTACTTCTGCCTTCCTTAGTTATTAAATCCCACCTGTTGGGCAAAACACCCCCTTTCCTATGCAAAGAGAAGTGTAACAGTTGTGTTTAAATGTGCCCTCTGCTCATCCCCTGGCAGTGCTGGGGCTGCTCAGGGGCACAGCCAGTCTTGGTAAAGCTGAGGGAGGTGGAAATGGTGTCTGAGGTGAAAATACTGGAGTTGTGCTCCAAGGGGCCCTGTGGGCAGCGTGGTTTTAAATATCCCTGTGACTTTTAACTTGGCTGAACTCTGATGGAGGGCAGTGGGCAGCTCAGGCTGGATGTGGCTGGCTGTTTTGGGCTGGGAAGTGTCCTGGGTCAGTCCCATGTCCAGAATGTTGTGCTGAGGTGTCCCAACACTGAGCAGCCCCATTGCTTTGTCAGCTGTGCCCAGCCTGAGCAGCTTTTGCCTTTATCTTAAAAGCAGAACCACTCTGTGCACTCTGTAAATAAAACTAAATTCATCAGTTCAAGCAAAAAACAGTTTTGAAGTTGGATAGGTTTTCAGCGTTTATGGAAAGCCAAATGTCCTAAACGCTCCCAGCTGGAGTATGGAAAAATGCTGGTGTTGCAGCACCAGCAATCACGTGGTGTCTGAGCTTCCCAGACCTGCTCAGGTGTCAGATAACCCCCTGTGCTCCCTCTGT
The DNA here is from genome assembly GCA_013397845.1 of Melanocharis versteri. NCBI lineage: Eukaryota > Metazoa > Chordata > Aves > Passeriformes > Melanocharitidae > Melanocharis > Melanocharis versteri. The sequence goes on along the minus strand of VZTG01000789.1, from coordinate 74,621 downwards.
GCTGTAGAGCCCACCCTGGGGAGGGGGCCTGGGATAGAGCACCAGCAGAATTCCAAATGTGGCTCTGGGAAAGCTGTGCTGCTGTACAGGCTCTGGAGAAGCTCCTGCCTCGCTGTGTGTGGCTGGGATGAGTTCATCCTGTGTGTGAGCCTTTCATCCAGCCACAGCTCCTGCTCCTGCTTTCCCCAGGGAGGAGGTGGCTCGGGGGTCACAGGAGGAGAGTGCTGGGAAGGGGCTGTGGCCTGCGTGGGGGCACTGCCCTGGAGAAGGGCCGGGGCTCAGGGACGGTGGGGTCACTCCTCAGGTCTGTGCTCGGCCACGTCCAAGGTCTGATCTCAACCACCACCCTGGCCTCGTGCGTGCACGAAACTGCTTGAGAAGGAGTGAGGCAGTAACTGATACCTGAGGCACTCCTCAGAGCCTGATCCAGCCACAACAGCTGCTTTTGGAATTCGGTTGCAGAGCGTTGCTCGTTTCTGGATGCTCGCCCGTGCCCACGAGCAGCAGCGGCGCAGGACGCGTGCCCTGGCCACGTCTGCTGTGGTGACCTGCCCTGCTCGGTGGCATCTGGGTGCCAGATACCTCCTGGCACGGTGAGGGAAGAGCCCGAGAATCCTTGGAATTCCCTTTCCAGGGCTCCTGCTCAAACCCAGCACAGGTAGGAGGTGACACCCCTGGTGTTTTCCATGGTGAGAATTCAGCAGCTCTGGGGCAGTTGTTTTAGAAAAAGCAATAACCAGCTCTATCCCAAGGGATGCAGATTTCTTTGTCACCACATCGACACGAACTTCAGCCCTTCTCCTTCAGGAATGCTCCATCCCTGGGTGCCGTTCCAGGAACATCTCAGCCACAGTCTGGCAGCTGCAGCACATCTCTCTGGATGTCCAGCCAGGTGGGACAACACCAGGACACCTTCACGGCCTCCCAGCACCGAGTTTCTGGATTCCCTCTGCAGTTTTGGGCTCTCCATCGCTCTCTCCACGGGAGGTGAGTCTTTGAGGCCTCCTCTCCTTTTCCCCCTTGGAGAAAGGTTCCCCAAGCCCCTTCCACCCAGAAGAGACCCCACAGGCAGTGGGGTCTCCATGGGGATGTCCCTGATGGCGTGTGGATGTTGCCACTTGTACGTCTGTCTCCAGACAGTCCCTCCAGTCCATCCCTGTGCCCTGGATCATGAGCCAAAGCTGGGGAGAAGGGCACTTGTGCTGTGCTTGGCTCTGTATTGACCTCTCTCAGGCAGCTCCCCTCTGTTTCTGCACCCTCCATAATGAAACTCCAGCACTTCCCCACCTCTGCTGGAGCCTCCTCCCTCCTGCTCCGCACAGCTGTCCCAGGATAATGTTTCCCACAGAACAGGCCCACCCCTCTGGGGTGGAAGGAGAAGGGTTGAAGAGATGCCTTTTGTCCCGTTTGCTGTGGTGTTTCCAGACCCAGTGTTGTGTGTAGAACAGCTCTGGGGTCAGGGGCACCCCTTGCACCAGCCTTTGCCTCCCCTTTGAGAGAAGTTTTCCAGTTGGCTGTTGTGACTTCGAATCCCATGGAATCTACGTGAGCTGAGACCCCAAACAAACAGTTTCCTTTTGCTGACTCAGAAGATTCTGTCAGGTTGAAGCAACCCAAAGGTATTTTCCTCTCAGACTTTCCTAGCAGGGTCCATCTGCCAACCCTCTAACACCTCCAAGCTGAAGGAGCAGTTGGCATCTCCAGGTGGGGTAACAGCTGGACCAAGGGGGATGGGATGGGGTGGGGTGGGGTGGGATGGGATGGGATGGGATGGGATGGGATGGGGAGATGAGTGTGTCCACACAACCCCCCTGGGCATCACAGCCCACTCCTGTGCAAAATGCACCCCCACATCTGTGGTGGTTCCCTCTGCTGCTGTTCAGCTCCCAGGTCACTCAGGTCACTCACTTCTTCAGCTGCTTCCTTGAACCAGAACCAAACACAGTAAATTCCTGTGGAAGAACCATTTGGGTGGGATTTAGCCGTGCTGAATTCCCTATTTAATGATTGCCCCACACAGGACAGGACACCAGCCTTTACCAAGGGGTTTCCAGTAAATTCTTTGTGGATTTTGCTTTTTGCAAGTACAAGCTTTTGGAACCAGATCCTGAAAAGGTGTTTTACAGCATCCCTGGCACCTGTGCGTCCCTTTGTGGCAGGAGGCTCTGCTGCAGCAGCTTTTTGAGTTGGGTATCAGAAGAGCAAGTCCAGTGTTGCCCCCATGGGCCAAATCACCTCCCTTTGGAGTTGGTAAGAAATGTACTCGGCATTGCTGAGATCAGGTTTTGACCTTGATTTTGAAAAGGAGCAGGGTCTTAACCAGCAGATTTATCTTGAAGCACAACAGAAAGCCCTGGCTGGAGGGAGCAGGATCATCCTGGAGGGCAGAGCGAGGCTCCAGGGCTGAGGGATTTCCCTTTGTGCAGGGGAAGGTCAGAAGTGCACCTGAGGACGCGTCTCGTGAGCGATCGAGCTCCGACACAGCAGCCGGGGGTGAGATGCTTCCGCAGTGACTCAGAGGAAGAAGCTAAATAAACTCTTTTTATTTCAAACACGGGATTAAATTCCTTCATGTCTGGATCATTGAAGGTAAAGCTCCTGTAATCTCCTCATTACCAACCCCAGCCTGTCGTCTGGTGGCTGCTGGACTCGCTGGGACAGCGAAGGGACCTGGCAGGGACACGGGAGGTGGCAGAGAGGGACACAGTCAGGAGCAGAGCTGGGCACCAGGGCTGCTGCTCCGTTAGTGATGTGGCTCATGAAGAAGCTGGTGTGGATCATCTCTAGGTCAGTGAAAGTCTCCTGGGAATTCACAGGCTGAGGATGAAGGGGCTGAGGTTTTACCATGGCTGTTTCACAAGGAGGAGGTTGAGAAACGACACCGTGGACAAAGCAGTTGTGATAAGGAAAACCCAAAGCCCCCACAGCTGTAGTTGTTCAGGTCTTTGCACTCTCCAGAGAACCCTGTTTGCTGTCAGCCTCTCCTCATGCTGTGAAGTGCCTCTGCAACCACACACTCCTGCTCCCACTGTGTGCTGAAATCCCTCTCTGCTGATCACAGGGCACAAAACGTAACGTGGCATCATTGCTGGAAGCTTTCCCTGCAGGTCTGTGCCATCCCAAGCAGGCAGCAAGGGCAGAAATGTGGCACAAGTGTCACTGAGGGCCCGTGCTGGCACAGCCAAGCCTCCCCCAGGAGCGCCCCTGGCCTGGCCTGACGGAAGGAGGGCTGCCTGGCACTCTTGGGCACCAGCTGGGAATATGGGGCTGGCTCAGGGCTGCCAAATGTCATCAGCTTTGCTGAGCCCAGCTGGAGGCAGAGAGAGGTGACAGGACTGTGTGACCAGGCAGCTTCTGCACAGGAAACACCACACAGCCATGAAGGTCCAAGCACAGCCTGCAGGGATGATCCTCATCCACGGTAACTGCCTACAGGTGAGGGGGTTTAGAATTGCTGCTGTTGCTTGCCATTTCTCCACTGATTTTTCACGGTGCTGCAGGTGAATCTCATGCAAGATGTGCTGGTTTTGTTGCAGGAATGATGGGTCCATCCAAACCACAGCAGATGCTCCACGTGTTTTTTGAGCAGGACAGTAAATCCACGGCGATGCCTCACGCCCCAAGGAGACCAAGCTGCCCACGACTCCTGCAGAGAGCTGAGCTGGTGCTTCCCAGACCTGGAGTTTGATGTCATCCTCCTGCAGGTGTCTGGGGCTCAGGTAATTGATCTTTACTGGACAAAGCCCTTTCAGAGGTGGGTTTAATGTTCATATTGATTGGGAAATACTGGGTTAGTTGTTGAAGAGTGCCAAAAAAAAAGGGCTAGCAAGAAGTCTACAATATAAAGACAATTTTATTGCCGATAAGCTCTTAAAACTCATTTTTTTTTCCTGTTTCAGTAGGACCTTATTCTTCCTGATGAAAATCCGGTCATAGCATCTCTCATTAAAAATAAAATTATTTTGAAATAAATAAATATATAAAATAAATATCATATACATTTTATAAATAGTTTTGTCCTTATGCACAGTATCCATGCTTACATCTGAATAATGTTCCTCGCCCCATTCCCACCCCAACAGCAGGAAGAACCCCACACATCAGGACCAGTCCATGGAGCATCATCCATGTAGCAAACTCCCAGGCTGCTTAAGCAGGGCACCACTCAAAGGCTTTTCCTTAGCAGGAAGCTATCCCAGCTCAGCAGCAGCATCTGCAGCAGTTCTGTGGTCTTTGTTTTCTTCTCTTCTCTTCATTTTTAGGTTGGTTTGGGGCTTTCTTTTCCCCAGTGATCAGGTTTGCTCACCTGCTCGTTCCTTTAAGCAACCGTAACATTGAATATTCAGCCTCTCTTGTAGCAACCGGGTAACGAAAGTGAACGAAAATGGAAGATTAAATGTAGGGTTCCCTCCCTTCCCCTACCCCCGCCCCATAAATAACCCAGGTTCGATATACGCTGGAAACAAGGAGGAACAGCAGTGTCTGAATTCAATGTAAGTGCTTCCCTAGGTCATCTACGCTTACAGGAATGATGGAATGACTATTAATAGAGTGCTCTGGGAAAAAGCTTGGGAGCCCAAGTATGTACACTGGCACTGCAGGAACCATCACCTGTAGTGGAAGAGGTCTCTGTACATGGCAGGGATTTTGGCAGGGTCCACAGGCCGGGGTAGGAAGTGGGTGAATTTCTGGTGTCTCTTAGTCCTGTACCCCTCGCGGGGGGAGCCGTCCTTGTTGAGGGCCACGTAGTACTGGCGCTCCGAGTCGGGGTGCTTGTACAGGGTCGAGGCGTACGTGTTGTACCAGTTCTCCTCAAACTGCTCGCGGAAAACGCACTCCCGGGTGAGCTTCTTCTGCCGTGGGCAGCGCAGCAGGGGAACAAAGAGACACTCGTGTCAGAAAGGTAAAAGAGAAGACACTGTCACCCTTCCTTACTTTATTTTTCTAGCATTTTCCCAGCTGCCTTCTCCTGGCTCCCCTGAGGATGAGAACGGTGCTGGTGGGGATGCTTCCCCTGGATGAGAGCTGGAAATGGGCACAAGTCAAGACCCAAAGAGCTCTGGAGTTGGAGGAGGAAGGAGACAAAAGCAGAAGGTGGGTGTGGATTTTGTAATAAATCAGACGGGTACACAGCAAAGCTCCAAACCTGTCCAGGTGTGGTTTGAGCTCACTGGGATGGCCCTGCCACCAGGCAGGGACATGTCCCCCTGTAGCAGCCCCCTCCAAGGTACCACGCACCCCAAATCCCCTCTTTTGGGTGAGAGAAGCAGCAGGCAGCACATCTGAAGGGTCTAAACAGGCAACCAGGAGCAAGCACTGCTTTGGAAGTTCAGGGCACACAGCTGGATGCGCTGAGATGGGAATGAAAGCATTCCTCAGGGTTTCACCTCCTGGAGTGTCTGTGAGCTGTGACGGGAGGCTGTAACAGGACCCAGAGGGACGTGGGCTGTCACACCCCAGGGAAGATTTAGGGTGGTGATAGGTGATGCGATGAGGGCGTGCGGCTGGTGCATCCCATGCTGGCATGAGGGGACAGATGGCCCTGCTGTCACCATGGCCACAGCCAGCCTTTCCATCCAGCCCTTACAGCTGGGGGTTCTTGGCAGTGGCTGTTTGATGATGGACTTTCTGTTCATGTCCAGTGCTCCTTCCCTCTCCCTCCCATCTCCATGTGCCAGCTACAGGGATGTGCCTGGCTGCAGCGGGGAGCAGCGCTGTCCCCCAGCTCACGAGGACATAGGTGGCTTTGCCAGCCCTGCTGTGCTGTCACAGAGGGTCCAGCCATCCTATCCCGTCCCACAAGGGTACTGCCAGGGTGACTGGGAGCCCTTTCAGCTGAAGGGCAGCCTGCAAATGTAGAGTGCTCTAATATTACAGCCACTGTCCCTCCGCTGTAAACTATCCGGGCAGGGAATGTGTCCCCTCCGCAGCACACGGAGTGCTCAGTAAATGTTACTGCCTGCAGTAGATGTGTTTTGTAACACAATCCAGGAGCTCACCTGTGCTCAGAACCTGTTTTCAATGTTTTGCTGCTAATTAAATAAAGCCTGAGGTGAGCTGTGAGCCCTCCAAAAGTCCTAGGCCACAGCCCTGGCCATCTGAGACCAAGGGAACCATGGGCTTCTCTTCCCAGATCTGTCAATAAATACAGGATGGATTTTTTCCCTCCTCTTGAATGCCATCTACTTGGAATATGTTGGAACCCGATGACTGGCTGAACTCTGGCTGTTGCTTTGCCCCCATTCCCCGTGGTGCACTGGGCAGTTTGGAGTACAGTGTTTGTGGAAAATGTTTGGCGAGTCTGGGGTGACTCTGCAAGGTGTGATTTATTCCTTTCCAAGCCCCGGGATGTCCCCACTGAACCTGACACCGCACAGGCAGCAGGCAAGGTGCTGCCCACGACTTTTGCTGCCCTAAGTATTAGTGGCATTTCTGAAATCCTTGGGAAGCTTTACAGAAATGTTGGCATGAGGTCAACAGGGACAGGCGGAAAAGCTCTGTGTCCCGAGGGGACTCCACGTGTCGCTGTGGGGATGGCTGGCTCTGGCTGCATCAACACAGGCATCAGGCAAAATTGGCATAGAGGGAAAGAATAAACTTGCTGAAAATTTAAAAATACCGCTGTACTGTGATCTCCCAAAATACCATTGTAATGCTAATGCTGTTGTCAGGCGCTGTTTTATGGACCTTTAATTAAGAATACTGTAGTGGCTTTTGAGTTCCAAAAGCCATCATTGTACAACCCACGTGTCCCAGATTTTAAAACTCCAGGGTTATTTGGGGACCTGGCTCGTGACGCCGGCACGGTTTGGAGCAGCCTTTTGAGTGTGTCCCTGCAGCGTCCTGCCTGGTGCACAGGATCCCAGAATGGTTTGGGTTGGAAACAACCTTAAAGATCACCTCATTCCAACCCCCTGCCATGGGCAGGGACAGCTCCCACGACTGTCTTCAGGTCAATTCTGTTTCCAGATTCAGTGCTGTAAAACGTTACCCTGTTTTTGTTTCTGTGTTGTAACATGAACACGGGCGCTAGAATTTAATTAACTCATCATGAAACTCGATTCACAATCAGAGCTGCAGGGTTTGAAGGCAGAGGGAGGGGGATACAAGGGCTCATGTTCTCCAGCAGGCACAAGTGAAAGCTGCAACTCCGGGAGCTGCTGAGCAGCCTTAGGGTTTGACAGGAGAGGTGCTGCTCCAGCCCTGCTTTCTGAAGTGTGCTTCAGGAGATTTTGTGTTTTATGGAATCCAGGTGATTTTTCTTTTTTTCTGTTTTGCACATTTGTAATTTAACCACTGTCTGCGCATTTAACTGCTGTGCAGGGTAGAAGCTGTTACAGAAACGAGGTGGGGAAAGAACAGTTATTGGTGCATGCAGTATTTGATGATCAGAGAATCACAGAGTGGTTTGGGTTGGAAGGGGCCTTAAAGCTCATCCAGTTCCACCCCCTGCCCTGGGCAGGGACAGCTTCCACCATCCCAGGCTGCTCCAAGCCCTGTCCAACCTGGCCTTGGACACTTCCAGGGATCCAGGGGCAGCCACAGCTTCTCTAGGCAACTATCTCATATAAACATCAGCAACTGCATCTTAAATGGTGAAAGGGTCTGTGGCAGTCTCAGGTGGAAATGGGACAAGGAAAAATGAGCCAAACTCGTGGTTTACTGTTTCCTAATCAAAGGTTTCCTGACAGCTTCTGTGTATGCAGAGTACATGAGTTTTAACTTGTACACTGAGACTTATCTGATGGTGAGAGGAAGTACTGCCTTCTGCTTTGGTTTAGAACTGGTTTATTTTGTTTCATTTTATTTTTACTGTGATCCACCCTTAATTGAGCGAAATAATTAGGAATTGAGTTAAATTAACCTTTAGGAAGCACCTCTGCCCAGCTGTTAAGACCTGGCATTTTGACTGCAAGTCATAACACTTAACGAGTTTACACTTGGGGTTTTTCGTCAAAACATGGAAAATTTTAGCCTGAAAAGGGCACTTCTAGGAAATCATGAGCAGCAGCCCTCAACTCCTAAAAGGAGTTACAGAGAATTTTATGATAACACTCAGGCCACAATTTCAGTTTCTGGTGGTTAAAGAGCCATAATACAAAGACCTGCAGATAGGTGCAGACCTGACCGCGTGGAGAATACAACTGATGTATTCCTCAGCCTGTGAAAACACATCAGCAGTTCCTGGCTTTGTGCTAAACGTCCCCCTGCCTTTACCTGGCCATTGCCACAGCATTTCTGAAAGGCAAAACCTCGGTGTGATGTCTGGGGGCTGGGCAGGAGCGAATCCTCCCTCAAACCCCACTTCCTGTATATCATTCATGTTCTAACAGCAGTGGCATCGAGGGTAGGATGGAGATCAGTGGCACCCCAAGGACGTGGTGGGCCTGTGACAGAGCAGCCTGTGACCCAGCTGAGGCCACAGGCTGCAGTGCTGGCTGTGGGACAGGGTGGAATCAGCCCAGCCTGAACTTACCGACCCATAGAGCTCGCCTCTCTCATTCATGCCGAGGTAGAGTCCGGAGTCCACCCCACGGATGCTCACCAGCCCCACTGCCAGGCTAATAAACTCCAAAATCCCTAAAAGAAGAAAAGAACTGCAAATCATACAGAAGAAAAAAAACAACACCAGGCTCCAGCAACAAAAACAAACCAGCCATTCCCAATAACAATACAGTTCTTGACTCTCTAGTCCCATCTGCGTGCAATCTTCTGATTTCCAGTCTGGGCTTCTCCCCAGCATTGTGAATTTGAGTTGCCCAAGAGGGATTACCTTTGCTAACGAGAAAAGCTTTGCAAGGTTTAGTTGGTTTGGGTTTGGATTTTTTCCATAATTATCACCAAGAAGACAGATGTAGAAACTTGTGCCTGGCCACTAGAAATGTCGGAAGGCTGTTACCACGCTGGGTTTTATTCTTCACCAAAAGGAGCGTGATTTTGTCTTCTGGAATAAGATTGTCCCACAGGTTTTAAAGTCATGGCTTCAGTAAAAAGAAGTGCAAAGCACTAGAAGAGATGTCTGTGAGGACCATCTTCATCCTGGCACTCCAGTGGGGTACTTGCCAACCCAAAATGTACATACAAGCCACAGGGATAAAATCCAGCTTCGAAGCACACAGGTAAAAACACATCTTCCTCTGCAGCCTTTGGAGCCACGGCACTGCCAGTCCTTTCTCTATCACCCCCTGCCACCGTTATTTCCAGAAGCCCCTCCTGGCCCCCATGTCCTGCTGCCTGTCCCAGCCTCCTGCCAGCCTCCTGCCAGTCCAGCAGCATCTGTCCCAGCCATCCCCAGCCGTGCAAGAGCAACTGTTTCACCCACGGGCTGCAGCCTGCTACTATGGTGTCAGATACTTCAAAAATGAGGGGCAGCCTCCTTTCCTCTGGAAAGAAATAGCAGGGTCTGGCTGCTGCACCCCCACAGCTGGCAGCTGTTTCAATGGGGAAAGACTTGTAACAGGAGAACCTCTGGTGAAGCACTTAATACCAAACAGCCCCTACCCAACCCCACAAGTGGTGAGGACCTTCAAACTGCCCAGAAAGACTTCCTGAAGGCAGCGGTGGGACTGTGTTATTATGGATTTCACACACTACCTATCTAGAGGTCATGGGCAGTTTTGCCAGTGTCCAGTGCAGGATTAATTAGCTGGGAGGCAGAAGGAAGAGGGTTTTCCTCATCTCGTCTGACTGCATGTCTCCATTGACTGGAGGAGAAAGTTGCTCTAACCTTTAGCGTGGCTCCAGCTCTCCTAATATAGCTCCCAAAACATCCAGCCCTGGGCAATTGATGCTCTGATCAGGTTACCTCCCAGAGCTCCTCTTTAAAGTATTGCCCTGGTTTAAAGCCACCGCGTGACAAGCGGCCACCTGAGCCAGCTGACTTCAGTGGCAGCCACAGCTCTGGGTCACCCCTCAGCCTGGGGCATGGATGTGACAACTCTCAGACGACACCTAAATATACATCACTGCCTAAATACAGGACAGACCCGATGGCAATGGACACCCTGACCTCGTTCATGCAGCACAGACTCATCGTCAGGTGCTGGCAGCAAAGCTGGCTGCAGGAATTCCTACCTTCCATCAGACTTTCTGTCCTCCTTTTTCCCTGCCTACTCTGGGGCTTGTGCATCCAATCCAGCCCTCCCTGAAACCAGCAGGCGCTAAGGGGGATGAAATATGGACTTGGGAGCAGCATGTCCTGGGGACAAACAGGGAGGCAAACACCACAAAACACACTTTATGGACCAGAGCAGACATTTTACAGGCTGAAATATGCCCGGCTACACATCCTGGCCTGGGGACACATCCTGTCTGCAGAAACACCAGGAACAGGCAGCACAGGCAGGGAAGGCAGCCTTCCCAAGCCAGACAGGCACAGACCCTGGCTCTGCTCTCCTCGGTAGTTGTTGCGGTTTCTTAGCTGAAAAGAATCCCAAACAGGGAGGAGAGAGGTGCAGGATGAGGACTGGTTTCCTCCCTTCTCTACCCACCAGTTCTGACACGAGGGAGTTACTGAACTGCTGAGTGCTTTTTCCCATCCGCAAACCAGAAATGACCACAGCCACTCTTTGAAAAGGAGGGAGTGAAGGGAGATGGACAACTACAGGGAGTGTAAAAAGTAAAACGGGAGTACAAAGATACACCCAGGAACGGGGGAGTCTTTCCCAGGCTGCAGACAAAGGAATATTCAAGTAAAACATATCAGGTAACTGGAGAATGGTAGATGGACCTTCCTGTGGGTATTAACACAGTCCTCAGCATCAGCACTTTTTTTGTCTCCTGTCACTTCTGGGGAGCAGGAAAATGCTGCTGGTTCCGTTGAGAAACAGAGTGATGTCTAAGGCAGGGAACCCAGATCTTTTCTTGAGTGTGCCCACAAGCATGCTCTGTATGAGGCACGTGAACCCAGCTCTCCAAAGACCTGGTAAGGACCAAGCCAGGAGCAGCATCAGCATCTTCCCTCTCTGAGCGGGAAGGTGACATCCCTCACCTGGTGCAGGTTGGGTAGATACGGGTTTTGCAAATGAAGTTTCTTCCAAGGTGTGCCCATGACAATCTCTTCTGACAACGTCCCTTGTAGTATTTCCCTTTTCTGATGCCTGAGTGGCACTTGGAGACATGCATGGAAGAGGACTATGTTGAAAGAGCATTAAGAACGTAACTTGAGCCCACGAAAGTCAGGAGACAGAGTGAAGGCTGAAAATATGTGGGCGGATATCCATCCTGTCCTTAACTCACTCCAATTCAAGACAAAATTGCAGCTTCGTACATCTGATCTCCAGCAGCACAGGGAGTGGCCACTGGGGCCAGCTCAAGAATTCTCTTTCCAATTGTAGCGGTGTGTTTTTGTGGTAGAACATGCTTTTGTTTTTTTCTTTTGCTTTCTTTTTTTCCTTTCCCCCAGGACTTGCCTCTTTTTTTTCCTCACTTTGATTATTCGTTCTCTTTGTTCCTTGAGCCTTTCCACATAAGACTTGGAGAGATTTGATTAAGACTCCAACTGGATTCATTTACCACCAAAGTACTGAATAATCTCCTGAGCTTTGCCATGGCTGGACCCACACACTCTCGCCTTACTCTAAACCATCCCTCAAAGAACAATTCAGCTCCCTGCACCTGTCTCTTCTTACATGACTGTATTCAGGAGCCGGGGTGCAGAAACATCAGATGTTGTATTAATGGCTACAAACTTAAAGCTTTGGCTAAAAACCTCAACAACTGTTCAGCAACAGGTGCACTATGGCCTGAATGTCAAAATTACAGCCCAACTTTCTCTGGAGGTCTCAGCAGCTTCTCTAGGAGTCTGTGTAACAGATCCATGAGCAGGTTTGTACCCGAGAAGAGCGCTGTTTTCTGCCTTTATTCATCTGCAGGGCAACCTCAAGGCCTCTTTCTCTCCTCCACTGCAGTGAGTAGCACCGTTGGGTTCACTTGTTTAATGCTGCTGTAAAAGAGATGTGAGGCAGAAAAGGAGCAGTTCCTCCTGGCAGGGATTTTCCTGGCAAATTTCTCTCAGTTTCATTCTGAGAAGGATTGTCATAGGGGTGCTAATGTCAGTCCAGACCCCTCCAGATTTTGATCGTCCTTTATTTCTCTGTAGAGAAATGTTCTGAGCAGATGCAGTGAGAGAGATACATTCTGGAAAACGCTTTAATCTTTTGGGGGTGACTTTGCCAGAACTGCCAGTTCAGAGAGTGAATTCGGGCACTTCTGTAGTGCAAGAATGAGCCTTCTTCCAACAAACCTAGAGGGCTTTGCCACATTTTGCATTAAACCTTCTCTAGGAAAAATAAGCTGCACTCCATTGTTCTTGCAAGAATCTGTGTTTTTACAAGTATAAAGTATCACATTCCAGCAGACAGGTGTGATTTAGGAAGGCTCCAGTCCTTGACAGATCAGAGGCAGTAGTTCCTGGGATTGCTCAGGCAGTGTGGGTGGATGATGCCAGTACCTCCCCTGTGTCCTACAGTCACACCCCCAAATGCTGTGGTATGAAAGAATCTCCCCCTTTAACTCTCACTGTTGGGACTCTGTTCTGCATCAGCAGGGCTTTGGCTACTTTCCTCTCTGGAAGATGTGGATGTCTTGCACATCTGGTAGCTTTTGGGATGGCTGCACATGGGAGGGTACAGATACTGCCTGTCTCCTCCTGAATCCCTTCCAAACTCAGAGATGGGGATGCCAAGGCCGGTTCTACCCTGATCCCACCTGCAGCTGGACACGTGCCTTGGCTGTGACATTGCAGCCATCCATGGAGCACCTTAATTATCTGCTCACGGTACCAGTGAGCACCTTCCAGCCACATGGGCTTGATCCTGGATCTCTAAGTACTTCTCCAGATGCCCCAAGATTTAAGGCAGCTTTAAACCGCTTCCCTGAACCCCTCGTCTACCTCTGCATCCCTCACCATGGTTTTGGAGTCCCCAGAATCGGCCAGGCTGCCTATTCCTGTTATAAGTTACCTCTTTCTGACTGTTGCATGCAAATTTAGGAATGCATCGATACATGACACCCTAATACGAACCATACCAGTAACACTGGAATTTAAATATTCATGGCTACTGAACGCAGATGGTGAATACTGTGTGCCAATACGTTATTGCTTTGAGTCTCTGCTGAAGCAAGGCTTAGTCCAACTTGATCTGAACGCAAGGATTCCAGTCTAATCCTCTGGGGCTTTGTCTTGCAATTACAACAAATAACTATTTATTTTACACTGCCTCTGGGAAAACCCTGAAGCAGAAAACTGTAATATCTGAAGTCTGGTCTAGTATACAGAGCTGGATGCGGACTGCTAAAACACTTAGGGAATGCCAATGTTTCGATTTATTGAAAGCACTCTGTGACTTAAGCTTCAGTGTGCAAAATTCATTAAAAGTTTTAGCATGTTTAACATGTTTTTTCCATGTTCGAAAATACACTTGTTTTACTCAATCTTTATAAAAAATGGACCCGAGACAAACGCTGCCATTTGAAACTGGCTGTTGAATTGTACAAAGGTAAGGAAAAAGAACTGATAGACCAGAAACACTACGTGGCAGCTTGAACTAAAACCAACCCGATGCAATGGGTTTGCTCTCAACTCTTTGAACGTGGAAACCCATCGTGTATTGCAGCGTGAAAGGTTAAAAGATGGGTGTTTTCAGGAGGTAATTAAAGAACGCTTGCCCCACGAGCATATTAGCACCCGACTCTGACCCGCGGGTTATGACTTTCTTGTTGATTTAGGCAGGGACATGCCATGCACACACCTGGTGTTTATGGAAAGATAAGCTTCCCCAGTTGTTCCAAAAACCTGCCTTACACCTCCAACAATAGCAGCGGCAGCACTTCCCGGAGTATCAGAACTGACTGGTTGCAAACAAGTAAAGGCAAAAAAAGAATTCCTTTCACCGAGGAGTTAAATCACTCGAAAACTATAAAAAGTCTTGCGAGCACGTCTTGCAACCTGTTGACAACATAGCTGAGATCACTGGCATGGGACTTGTTGATAGCTTATACAGACACCTGCACTAGATGCTGGAGTAGCGGGAATTTCTCTTTACTGTGCTCAAACTGACTGTACTCTTTCGCCTGTGGCTTGGGATGCATTTTTTGAAGATTACATACAGTCTCATTTGAGGTCCCTGCTCGTGTGTGCCACTGATAGAGGCACTGCAGTCTTCCAGCTGTATCCCAGGCGGCAAGGTAAATCCACGGTGCTCTGCCTATTGTTCCATCTTCTTTCTTTCCGAGGTCTCCTAAGTGTTTTTCCCTCTTCAGCTGCCCCCTTTCCTCTCCAACAACCTTCCCAAACCCAGCTCCTGACACCTCTCCAGCCAACTGATCCCTGCCCACTTTGGGGAGACGCCCTTCTAATCAAAGTCATGCATGTAAAAGAAAGCAGCTCACAAATATCTGCAGAAGCCAAAAAGAAGGAGGAGTAAAAAAAAAAAAAA
>VZTG01000789.1:0-56487 GCA_013397845.1 Melanocharis versteri | reverse complement strand
TCTCAAGTCTCTCCCCCTCAGATGGGTTCCCGCCATGCTGGGTCTCCTCCTCAGATGGTTTCCTGCCATGGTAGATAAAGTCTCTCAAGTCTCTCCCCCTCAGATGGGTTCCTGCCATGGTAGAGAAAGTCTCTCAAGTCTCTCCCCCTCAGATGGGTTCCTGCCATGGTAGAGAAAGTCTCTCAAGTCTCTCTCCCTCAGATGGGTTCCCGCCATGGTAGAGAAAGTCTCTCCCCCTCAGATGGGTTCCCATCGTGGTGGGTCTCTCCCCCTCAGTTGGGTTCCCATCATGGTGGGTCTCTCCCCCTCAGATGGGTTCCCGCCATGCTGGATCTCTCCCCCTCAGATGGGTTCCCGCTATGGTGGGTCTCCCCTCAGCATGTCTCTTCCCCTCAGTAAGATGCTGCTCCCCACATCACCCCAGAGGGAGGGTTAAAATGGTCCCTTCTTGCAGGTCCTTTCCCCCAGACTCAGGCAGTGTCCTCTTGTGAAGACGTGAAGGAAATGGTGATACCATGATGTGAAACACCCACCCGCGTGTCTGCATTGGGTGAGGAGTCTGGATTTTAAATGGGGTTTGGGGTGGTTTTTCCTGTCAGAGCTGTGGCTATAAAAGGGGTGTTGATGCAGAACTTGACACATGAAGTCTAAACTCATGTTTTTTATAGAAATATGGGCTGTTTCAGAGGTAGTAAAATCTACTGAAGTGTGTTTGTTGACTGTTTGTTTATTATGTGTGGTTACATGGAGATACCACTGTCTGAGGAGTTCAAGCATCCCACTGCAAAGATTATGGTTTTATTGCTCTAGTATCTATATGAAGACTCAGGTGTGATGAGGTAACTGAAGGAAATAAATTGTGCTTTGGTGAAAATGACAGAGGTCCGAGATGGGGAGGGACCAGATGCAGCTGATGGGACATCCCAGGCCTGGAATTACTGTTAAAGATGTAATCCTGTAAAGGCTGTGAATTTAATGCATAAAATTAATGTAATGTGAATGATCCCACTACAATCAAATACACTCTTCTGTGAAACCTGGTTTTGCTGATGTAAGTGTGAGGTTTGCCTGTGGATCCATAGCAAATTCATGTTTGTGAATCCTTATTTCTGCACATGTCTGAGGGCTGATCCCAGGGGGATTAAGAAGTGAAAGGAAAACCTAGTTTCCGCAGTGGAGGACTAGCCAAACTCTGCAGAGGCCTCTGCCACTGACTTCAATCTCCTCTGGATCTGTCTACAATATCCTTAAACCCAAATCCACACAAGCACTTAGTGGAACACTTAGGAAACTGAAAAAGGTAACAGAGTTCAATTACACTACAGCAAAATCCAAGATAAAGTAAAAACCCACAAACCTTCGTGCTTAACTAATGTATAACAAAAGCAGCACAATCCCCCATCCAAGCTGACATTCCTCACTTAACTCTCCTGATTATGGTCAGCTTTTGAAGTGTCCGCAATACATTTTATTGAGAAATCGTACATGCTGGTACAACATGTTCTATTTAGGCACAACAGGATGTGGAAAAGGTAGCTTTCTCATCTTTCTTCTGTTTTTTTTCTCCTCTTTTTTTTTTGTCTTTAATTTCCTGGTTTATTTATGTTTTTGCTAAGCTGAGGAAAAAGCAGAGATTTGTACCCTGTATTTTTGAAGAAAAAGAGGGATGTATTTTAAGTACTGAAAACTAGAATGACTCCTCCAAAAGCAGAAAGAAGTTTCATGATTTTTTCATGTATTACATAGAACACAGTTCTGCATTCAGTAATTTCTTAAAGGAGGACAAAAACTTTGTAAAGTTTGTGTCACAGAACACAGCGAGTGTTACAAAATTAAGTTTCTGCTCTGCTCTGTTTCAGTTGATTCAGTTCCCCCAAGTTTATTCTTTGATTGCAGTTTGTATTGCCCACCTAGGGAACTAAAATGGTTACAGCCAAACTGCTCTGTCTTTCAGTTTTCAGAAGAATTAGCAATGATTTTTATACCCAGTTTGCTAAAACAGACCTCGCAGACCCCTTCCACACACTGTAGAAGTGTATTCAGCAAGGCAGTAAAAATATTAATGGCATTTACTGTCAGAGTAATTTCTATCCATGGAGAGCAGCCACATTTGGTATCTGGCTATGAAATCAAAGGAAGAGCAGGACTGGGATCAGAACAGTAAATAAATTAGAAAAGAATAAGATCAATAACTGCAATGAGCAAACCCAGTATCTGAGCTACTGGATACTGCATATCCTCTGCCTGGGGCTATTCCATTTGGTAAAGAAAAGATCAAGGCAGCTGAAATAATTTGAAGTAGCAATGGCCATGAATGCAAAAACAGACGTGAAGAATATCTGAGGATAAAGAAACAACAGAGCCTTGAGCTTTAATAAATAATACTTCTGCTTCCTTAGCACTTCCCACCTTGGGATCTCAAAACAGTCTGTGTACACTAATTAATTAAGACTCACAACCAAGGTCACTGTGCAGCTCCTTTTCCCTGGACAGTCTCCTTTTCCACTAAGAGATGTTGTCTGAAGGATATTGATGGCTTTGTGTATTTGTTTGGGATTTTGGGTGCATAGCAGCCCTGCTGGAGCAGCAGCTCTGACCAGGTTTCTGTATATCCAGAAACCAGACACGTCCACCGTGAGCCTTTCTGCCTTTTGTGGTGTGGTGACCATCTGTGCTGCACATGCGAGGAATGTCTGAGCTCTCCGGGCAGATAAATAAGGCAACCTCCTTTGTGAGGGGGTGAATAAACAAATTTTCTTAAGGGGAGCAGAGGATGGTTTATTGGTTTTTATCTTTGATTGGTTTTACTTAAGCTACTATTATTATCATCATCTTTTGTAGTACCACTTCCAGGCCCTAGACCCTGTTTGTGCTGGATCCTGCATTAACAAGCGTGTAACAAACTGAGTCCTGCACCTGAGGAATCTCACTGCTCTGCCTTGTGGAAGGACTTCTAATGGAAGGCAACAGAATCTCCATCAAGGTATAGAACTATGTATGGAATTATGTTTTTTTGACATGTTTAGAATTGGTGGCAGAATGAGGGTAAGGGTCTAAGGATTAAGCTCCGAAGGGTCTAAAGGATAAAGCTCCAAACTTGCCTACCTGGGTCTTGGAATCAGGTGCCTGAATAAATGATGTGACTCTCAACCGAGGAAGTACCCACCTCTTCCAGTTATTGATAGTTTGGTGTCAAACATGGATGTGCTGGTTTTAATCATCCCAGTAGGGATTAACAGGAGAAAGCAGAACTGTTCTCATGACTCATGAGAACTCCCATTTGGAGAGGATTGCTGTAACTGAGATCTGGAGTCTTTAGGAGAACAAGTCAGGGACAAATGTGTGCAAATGAACATCATGTGCAAATGAACACGGGAGCTTTGCCAACCCTCAGGTAGGTTGTTTTGCCGTGGCTCTGTCCCATTTGAAAATTGCAGGTTCCTTGGCATGGCTAAGCACAGGTTTGAATCCTGACTCAAATTATTCACGTTAATACATCTCCAAGTGCTGGATGCTGACTGAGGAATGGGGAAGGCTCCTTTATTGGGGCAAAGTGGTGCATAATACAGTCGTCTCCACTTGTAAGTTTTTTCCTGGGGATTTGGGCTAGAATTACAGGACCACTGAGTCACTAGGCCTTCAGCATTTGGCCAACTGTCCAGAGAATATATACCTGTGTATTTCTATCCTTCAGTATATTACACACCAATGCAATTTGCCATGTGGCTGCTGATTGATGCAGTTTTTCTCTCTAGAGTGTTTGTATCTTGTATCTTTTGTGTCGTAGTTTATGCTGTAATTTTATAACTGACATGATAGAAGTTACAATAAGAGTATCCTGGTAAAATTTCTTCATAGTCATCTTCTTTTTTAAGGTCTTTTTTTTTAGCCGTGGTTTAAAAACAATTAAAATGGTGGCAAGTAATCTGTTATAGCAGGCTTGTCATCTGATTCATAGCTCAGAGCTGCTGTGGGGTGCCAGGTTCTCTGTGAGTCACTTCCCTCTCTGTTTTCCCTGATGGAGAAGATGAGGAGGCCGTTCAAGTACCAAGCATGCTCAGGATGCTGGAGTCTGAAAGGAACAAGGTCTCAAAGGACTGTTGAAGACCTACCTTGACTTCAAATTCTACTCTAGATCTAGACCAGGCATGGAAGTTTTAGTCTGTGTTTTGAAGCACCTCTGCAGCATAAAATAAACTTGGTAGGCAGTTACTCCAGTACCTCTCTGGAGTTTCTGAAGCTCAGCTCTCAGCCACCCAGGTGCAAGTGGTTGTGTGGCTAACAGCTGACATTTGGAGCTGGTTCTCATTTGGAGCTTGTCTCTTTTGCTGTAATTAGGGGATAGAAAGGAGGTTAACACCGTAACTCCTCTGGGGAAAACACAGATCAGAACACACCAAATTAAACACAAGAACTGGTTCTAGTCCGCCTCAAATAAAAAATGCTGTCCTTCATCATGTTACTCTTCTAAGTGTGCACCTTTCAACTGTAGCATCTTCTTACGGAATTATCTGTGACCATGGCAGGGTGTGTGTTTGTATCTGCATCAGGGAGTATTAGTCAAATACAAAAAAGAGTCACAGCAAAGGTCTGTCTAGCCCCATATCCTGCCTCTTGATAGTGGCTAATAACTTGTATATGGAAAACAGGACGAGTATAGAGTGATACTTCCTTTGGTAAACCCTCCCAGCTTCCAGTGCTTTCTGGTTTAGAGACCTTCCTGAGCTGGAGGCTGCAGCTCTATCATTGTTTTTGATATTCCTTGATGGACCTTTTTCCATAAAATTGTCTAATAGTTTTTTTCTAAAACCCACTTGTATTTTTGGCTGCCATAACATCCCGTGGCAATGAGTTCCACAACATCATTAGGCATTGTGTGAAAATGAACTTCCTTTTGTTTGCTTTTGAACCTGCTTGCTGCCTGCCAGTTTGAGTTGGTGCCTTATTATTTCTGTTAAGAATACTTTAAAATAATCATTGCTGTTTACCTTTTCTGTGCTGTAACAGCTTGTCTAGAACTTCATTGTTATTATCCTTGTTTTCCAGGTTGAAAGGCTCTGGCTTGCTTAAGTTTTCCTTGTGCTAAGGCTTTCTAACACCTCATATGCAGCTTTGGTGCACCGTGCTTCTTGTCCTTTCTGTGGCTTTGTATTTCCACAATTACAGGAACTGTGCTCGTTGTGGAAGAGATGGGCATACTGTGGGTTTATTCAGAGTAATAATACCATTTTCTGCTTTGTTCTCATTCTTCTAAAAATTCTTAATAGGATAATTTTCCCCAAATGCTGATAGCTGACACTGTGCTGGTCTTTTTGGAGAATGATCCACTTCTCCAAGATTTCTTTCATGACTGGTAATAGAGGATTTAAAGTATGGCAAGAATGAATTTTTCCTCATCCATTATTCTTTATCCATGGACTTTGAGTTAAATTTACTATTTTAACACCCACTGGCTTTGTATCATCAGCCACCTACCCACAGCATTTCCAGATCATTTATGGAATATGAAGCAGCAGGAGTCACATCACAGACCCTGTTCCGAGCCTGTAGGGAGCTCCCAACATTCCTGATGTCAAACGTCTATTTCTCTTGGTTATGATCACCAGTTATGTCACTTATTCTCTCATTCCTGCAGTGAGGCTTCTTCATGACCTGGATTTCATACCAAAGTTAATGGCCTGGCGATTTCCCATGTGATACCTGCAGAGATCATCAGTTAATCCTCATATCGTTGTGTTATTTTCATCTGTGCTGCTGCCTTAAGTTCATTCTCCTTGCAAGATGTAGGTGTCTGTATTGAACATCAGTACTAAGATTCATTGAGTTTTCTTGCTGCCACCTTTTCACCTGGGACTGCTTTTTCAATGCCTTAGGCAACTCTTGGTGCTGTGACTGTTCAGACTGAGGCACAGATTTACACAGTGGAACAGAGTCTGTAATTTTCTGTGGTCAAGTTGCTTTGGGACTTTTGGCCCAGTATCTCTGTATCTGTCTTTAGGGATGACACTGGTTCTCTCACTGGAGAGCTAAAACTGAAATATATTGGTGTGTGAGGTGGAGTTAGGAATCTGAGCTCAGAGTTATTCTAGAAGTCGATGATTAGATGGGACATCCTAAAATAAAGAAGGACAAAAAAGGGAAAAATAAAGTAAAAACAAAAAAACTTTCTCATACTTACGCTGAAAGGCTCCAGTTTGTGCATTTTTGGTGACTGAAGCTTTTCAGCTTTACTGCTGTTCATGTGAGTAACATTACTCAAGTTCCTGTGTATAGTACTGGGTTAATTTGTGTAGCATGCTTTAAAAAAGACACATAAAAACTTGAAAAACATAAATAATCTGATTTGATCATTATCCTGTAATTATTCTTTTCTGTATATGAATTCTGTAGACCTTACTAGGTTTGTTCTTTCCACTAATGAATCAGGTAATTAAAATACAGCATTACTCTCCTGTTTTCAAAAAAGCATCTAGGTACTTTGCAAACCTGGTTAGAGAAATGATAATTCCACAATCAAGCAACCAACTGCCCCACAAATCTTGGTGCTTCATTGCTGTATCTCTGTGGAGAGAGGAATTAATAGGCTGAGAAAAACACGGTGAAGGTGTATTTGTGATGAGTTCTGCAAACACCCAAAGGATAGGGAGGACACAGTAAAGAGAGCACAGACCTTCTTGCATCAGCCTGACACCCACAGAAACGTGCATGACCCTCCTGCAGGATGAGGTGTGTTTGTTTGCAGGAGAGCCACTTGAGTTTCATAACATGGGTTTCCTTAAAATCTGTCCTGAGAAATCAGGAGTTAACAGAACCCAGTTTTATAGCCTTAACCTTTCACAAATGCAGTATTTAGTAATCACAGTTCTGGTAGATTGAGTTTCATGTGAGATCTCCAAATGTTTATTTTACAGCATCCTTTGCTGTGTTTGTGCAGCGTTGCTGTTGCCTTTCTCCAGATGGGAACATGCAGGAATGCAGAAGCCAGGTGGTTTGCTCAAGGACATGAGGATCTGTCTTGAGTGCAGTTAACCGGTGCCTTACTGGCACTCGTGTGAGCTGTGCTGTGGTCTGAGCAGTCACCTGGATTGTGTTTACTTCCCTTTGTAAGCTGCTAGCATTCCTTAACTCCGTGTCCTGCAAGGAAGTTACCCTGAGGATGTGTAGGGTCCTGAGCAGCAAGCAGAAGTCTGGATTCTCAAATCTCTGCTTTAATGGCATGGGATATTTCTGGCCTTGATAAAATTAGAGAAGAAACATGAGGGGCGTCTTCTCATGCAGTAGTGTTGGGAAATCCTGTTGCAAAAGTTTTCTAAAAGATTAGAAATGTCACAGATACCTCCCTCAGCATTAAATGAGTCAAAATATGAAAATTCAAGTATCCTTCTCAAAAACTTGGGAGCATGAGTGTGGCAATGACTTCGAAGATCATGCTGGGGCTATGGTTTAGTGTAGTTGCAATCTGGTTCTGTCATCAGAAAAATCAGAATCAAATGCAAAAATTAAAATAAAATAACACTTCTGCAGCTTCCTTTGTAAACAAATCTGAAACCTTAAGGCCAGGAGAAAAGCACTGTGGCTACCAACTGGTATAACTCAGCTTAGGCTTGATAGAAGGAAATGATAGATCTCAGATATATGCTACCTCACAGGAATATTGTAATGAAATCCCGCCAGCTTCAAGGGAAAAACAAAACCTATTGATTTTATTCCAAGGGAAGAGAGAGAAAAAGAACAGATGTGTGGAGTCTTCTGTCCTCTTACTGTGATCTGCAGTGCCGGCTTAGCCATTGTTTCTTCTCATGCTTCCTTCTGTAGAAATGCCTTGGTTTAGGCACCAAAAGATTCAGTTTGGGGTAGTAGAGAGGAGGAGGAACAAGGACCTCACGCAAGAACTGACCTAAACTCTGAGGAGGTTTGTATAATCTAATTTGCAATAAAATGGTATTTACAATGTTATCAGACAAAGCTTAGCAGTGTTAAGTTAAACAGCATATAATGTGATTAGTGGGGGAGTCATGCCCATGATGTCATACACATTCCCTGAACTCTTGGAATGGGCAGATAATGTCTCAGGCATTTATTCTCTTGTGACACACACGAAAAGCTCCGTAAAGGTTTGGGGGATGGGAAGGAAATGTGCACATGCTCGGCACCGCGCGTGGAGCTCCCAGCACCAGAGACGGCTTCTCCCTTTGGCGCAGAGCTCGACCTGTGGTTGCACCCTGCCAGCACAGTGCTGTGTAGTGGTTAAAACAGGCCTTTGGGAATAGTTTAGAAGCTTGAAATTCTATTCTTGACTCCGCCGCAGACTTGGGTTTTGACCGCTAAATCTTCTTTGCCTCTGGTAACTCCATTTTTAACTAGCAAAGGTAGTCAGCCGTGTCTGTGGAGTGCCCGGAGTGAGGAGCTGTATGGAGATGGAAACCACTGGCATTCTGTTCATTATGCAGAACAAATACAGCCAGACCACAAAGAGCTTTGCTGTAGATAACAGCGAGCAATTTCACAGCTAGTAATGGCCCATTCAGAGAAAATTAAATCTTTATCTTTCTGTCTCTCCGAGGCATGCAAAGTGGTGTTAAAAATTTTGGCTAGTCCAATTCCTATAAATCTCACCTATAGGTTCACATCAAATATAATCTAGACTGTATTTATTTTAATGTTTTGCTTTAAAAAAACTCTTGCTAAAAGCTGCTGAATCAGGCAGAGCTCTCTTTAAACTTTCAAGTTATTTTAGTGGTTGTGAAAGGACAGATTCTGGAACATTTAAGAGTATTTTACTCCCCATGTCCACCAGGGTCAATAAGCCCATATTGCTTTGTGCATGTTAATGTTTTATAGAAACACAAAGATTGCATTAACATTTTTTCTGCCATGGTGTGAAGGCTGTATAAACTGTTTAACTCTGCTGCAGAGATTGACTAGGTAGTATTGCTGTTTCCAGTGATGCAAGGAATTAATATGGACTAGACACGAGTTGAAATGGAAGTTGCAGATGTGCAGAATGAGATGGGGGCTGTAGACAGAGCTGAAAAAACCTGAAGGAAGGAGGTGGACAGGAGGGAGCAAGGGAGCTTGGAAACTATGGCTCATGCAATGTCAACTCTATTATATGTTAAAATCAGCTGCAGCACTTGCACGATCCCCATCTTTTATCAGAACAAGTAGTCATTGTCTTGGCTGTAACACTCATGTCAGTTTATGGCGTTGGTGTGGATTTGTTGAGAAATGCATACAAGGATTTTATTTGACTGCAGAGGGATGCCATCAAGAATAAATCTTTGTTGTTCAGAAAGGGGAAGCCAAGCTTTTGTCTCTATGGCTGATAAATGAGGAACAGGGGCCAAGTGTAATATGAACAGAGCATTGGCCAGTCTGGTCAGACATGTGGGATGTACTAACAACAACAGGGAATGAAAGCAAAGCCTGCAGGTAGACACCTTTTAAATAATCGAGGCTGACAGTTTTACTACAGTAGCACTGTTTAACACTTTGTAGGTATGTGCTGCATCACAGATGCTGCTTATATTAAGTAGTCTGCAAGCATTACAGAGCTTCTTTAGAGGATAACTTTTATTTCAGGCATTTTTACGTTTGTTAATGTAATTACAAGTGAAATATCCTATTGTTGCAGATGGTATTGCCAATGGATGACTCTGAATGATGTACCAGAAAGACATTTTAGATGACCTAGATTAAACTCACAGAGGACTGGGCATCCCAGTCATTTCTCAAACACAGAACATTTCCAGGAATGGGTGTTTCTGACACTCCTTATTAAGGCCATGTACAAACACTTATCTGATACCTGAGTAATCAGAGAAGCTGTGTTGAGGCAGATTGCACACAGTGCCTTCAGTCTTGAGGGCTGGATTATGGACATGCTGCACTGCCTTGGTGAGATGTCCTGGCCCGTGCCTCAGTTTACCTCTCTGCAAAAAGTGGGTGTGATGCTGTGTGTAGAAACTGGCCTAGGAAAAGTGTTTTGAATTGCTAGTGACAAACACCAGCTAGGGATATACACAGTCCTGAAAGCAAAAGACTTCACAAACTGTAGAGCCTGAAATCTCAGTGAGCAAAATGCCTTCCTCCCAGCTCTCACAGGAAGCAAGTTAATTGGGAGGCCAATAACTATAATGAGGCAGAACCTGGGGTTTTGCATGTGTATAGCGAGATCCTCCCCTTGGGGCCAAACTCCTGTTCCATATTATGAAAGCAGTAAAAGGTCCCCTCAGCAGGTGCTGCGTAAAGGCATTTCAGCTCTGCCTTTGCAGTGCTGGAATTGCCAAGCTATTGCTTCCTTGAGTCTCCAAATGAATTCCCCAACTCAATGTGGAACAGCTGTGTGGGAGATACAGCCTTGAGAAAAGGGGTGGCAAAGGAACACAACAAGTGGGGATTTAATCAGATAGCACAGGGCTGTGAAACAACATCAGCGTCTTTCTGCTCGGCTTTCCTCTGGGTAAGGGAGAAACTCTCTGTATCAAAGTTCAGAGAAGAGAGGCAACGTATGATCTCTGTGTGCTATTGAGGGCCTTTTGTGTGGTGAGAGGGAGCCAACGGCACTGGCTGTGTTCATTCACGCAGTGAGTAGCAGCATGGCTTACCTGCAAGGATGCCCAAGAACTGGAGAAAAATCCTTTTTTTCACCTGCTTGAGTGTGGCTGCTGCCTCTGCAGAGGTTTCCCAGGGCACCCAGGCTTTAGCCATTGGAGCCAGGATGTCAAGATGAGGTGGGACAAGTCTGAGAGGGTGGAAGCAATTCTTGTGCCCAGTTAGGGCAGAAAAGCTTTTCCTTCATGTATGATTGTGGAAGTAGTTGTTTTCTTCTTTATTGAAGCCTTCTGAAATATGGTTTGCACCAAAAAAAAAATGCTCTCTCAACTGAAAAAAATATACTAAGGGCCACAAATGATGAGAGTTACTATTTTTCACTGGCAATGCTTTTATTTAATACTTTTTGAAAGGAAAGTTTGTTGTGTGTCAAGTCTACCTACCTGAATTTCCAGAGTGCTTCATAAGAGCTTTTTGGAAATCTATCTACTCTGTCAAATACTGACTGTGCCTGTTGGAGTGATTGCTTAGTTATAGGTGTTATGTCTGAAATATAAAGCAGACAGGGGAAAAAGGAAAATGAAGGAGAGTTTGTAACAAGTAGAATGTAGCTGGCTAATTACTGTGGCAGGATAATGTCTTAGAAGAAACCCCACCATTATGAAACTCATTTTTTTTGTGTTTCCATGACATAGAATTTCCTTGAAATCTTTTGCTTTTGAGTGTGTGTGTGCACTTTCCAAAGTGATCAGAGCTAAATGGCAGCATCTGTCAGAGAAGATAAATGACCTACCAGCAAATCCTCTCAGTTAAAAGGAAGACAAAAATCTATGGAGTAGGGGAATGAGTTTTAAATTAGCCATTTCACTTAACTTTGCCCTAATGAAGGGCTAATCTTTGGACCCCTGCAAAACAAATGAGAGCATCTCGTTAGATCCAACGGAAACTGGTCATTGAAAAGGCTTTTGCCTTATGAACCTAACTGGAAGCAAAGTAATTCCTTTGATAGCTGTCTTCATTTAACAGTATCTTTCCCTTTTCCTGATTTATATACAGTAAATGAAGGACTCTGTTAATTACAAACACATTTGCCTGTTTGCAGATTGACAACTAAATATGGGTGGGTGGAGCTGGGTAGAGCAGTCACAAGCCAGGCACAAAGATCTGCAGTGCCAGGTCTTCAGGGGTTGCCTGAGCAGAGCCTCCTGCAGAAGACAGGAAGGGAGCTGCTCTTAAAAACCCTTTCCTGGACATTGAGGCAGCCACGTGCTCAGGGTTAAGCAGACTGTGGGCCACTGTGGAAATTAACTAAATTTACACAAGTTAAAATTTGACCTGGGATTTCAACAATATTCTATTTATTAAATTAGCTCATTCTTCTATTTTCATAAGTAATGGCAAAATAAGTTTTTTTCCCCCTAAAATCCAGTTAATGATAGAAAAAACATTGGACACTTGATTGCTGTAGAAGCAGGATTGTGCCTTTAAGGCAGATGGAAGGAATGCGTCAGTCATGGCCCCTCTAAAACTGGGACTTATCTTGATTACAGTGTTAGCTTGGTAGTAGAATATGATCTCATCACTGTGAAAGATTACATGAAATATCAACTTGGCTGGCCTTAAACCAGCTCTATTCTCAGTCACATTTTCAATTGCTGCAGCTGACACGGGGTTTTGTAATTTGAAGAGATGGCCATAAAGATGGTTTGCAGGATTTGGCCCATGTGTTCAAATAAAACAATTAGGGAATGGATAAAAACATGGCTGCTTCTGATGTTTTCTCTTTGACTATTTTTTTTTTTTTTGCAGTTTTGTTTTTGAGAATGTCAAGACTAAGCAAGACTTGAATACTCTTAATTTTATAGTACTTAGAATGGATATCAAACCTGGGAAGATAGACGCCTGTCTGGTAGAAAGTCACTGAAATCTATCTAGGCTAAAATGTGAATTATTTCCCACCTTCAAGGAATGGTATTCTTGAGGAGATTAAGTGTGTGAGACAGTCTTGAGCAGTAGGTGTTCTGGGTGCTGTAACCAGAGGCAAATCCAGAAGGTCTGTTA
Organism: Melanocharis versteri; assembly: GCA_013397845.1. NCBI lineage: Eukaryota > Metazoa > Chordata > Aves > Passeriformes > Melanocharitidae > Melanocharis > Melanocharis versteri. The sequence goes on along the minus strand of VZTG01000789.1, from coordinate 43,872 downwards.
ATTTGCTTCCTGTGCACATGTAGTGTAATTCCTTTGGCTCTCGAACTTTGTAATTTATGCCCAAATTGTGATATAAACACTATTTTTTTTAAATACTGTTTTCAGTGTGACTTCTCCAGGGGTTTAGTAGATGCCACGCACTAAATGAAGTAAATGTCGAGTGATGGAGGCTGTTTGGGCATGATTGGAGCCATGGTGTGAACTCTGGGTCTGTGCAAATAAAACATCAGTAGACCTGCCAAGCCTTGGAAAAACCATTGTATTTCTAGGGGTGTATCCCAGGAACTGCATTTGGAACACTGACACTATTATAAATGACTGTTGTTGAGACAGTGATGAAACAAGGTAGCTCTTAGTCCTGTATCCCCGTAATAATCCTGGAAAAGAGTGCAAAAAGGTGAACTGTGAAGAAAGTTAGTGCAGAGCTTTCCACCAGAGCACAATGGGGCTCAGAACCACAGTTCATTTTAATGTCTTTTAATGTTCAGAAATATGTCTTTGTCATGATGCTCAGAAATCCTGAAATTCAGAGGTGTTTTCTCTGCTACAAAAGCGCAGTGGCTCTCAGGAGGTGCAGGGAGAGGTGTGAGCTTGTGGTGAAACAATCCCCTGCTGCTCTGTGGGGTCTGACAGCTTTTTGGGATGAAAGAGAGTTCTGCACTGAGTATCTCAAATTCTTTCCAAGGAATCTCGCAGATAGTTGAGAGTGAAAGACAATGAGTAATTTCTTGGGAGAGGATTTTGGTTTTATACCCTCAATACAAGGTGTTGCCATAATGATAATAATTATTATGGTTAGAAGCAAATGCATTCAGGCTGCAGTTTTGACCCAATCTGTTTCTGCTGCTACTTTGCATTGGTATTTGCTGGTGTGAATTGTGTGGGTTTAATTTTTCTCTCAGTAACAGTATTTCTAATTATGCCAAATGGGAACAGCAAGAGATAGCATGACCCAAGTCTGTGCTTATGGCAGAGCCTTATGCCTGTTTCATGTGAGTCAAGCCTATGCTGTTTTTTTTTTTTTTTTTCTTTGAGGAGATTTACATTTTGTCTAAATAAACCCTGAAGCATCTAGTTTTTCATTCATGGATTAGATATGTCCAGCATGTGTTACACTGGCTTAAGGGAATTTGCTTTTCTTGAGCTACTGAGAGAGTGTACATTTTTCATTCGATTTTTTTCTTTTTTCCCTCCTAGTTTTCCTTTTCTTGGTCTCTGCTAATCAAGTCTGAACTTAATACTTGAATCAAATTCTAAACTCAGATGTTCAAAGTAGATTTGTGACTGGGCTAAAATAATTCATTCTGGCCATGCTGAACCCACCTAATCTACTTGCAAGTTGTGTTCTTGCCCTTTGTAGTGCAACATTTATGTCACCCAAGCAAGAAAAATAGATCTTCACATGCTTGGCTGATTTGTGTAAGTCACTGTTTAGTGAATAGGCTCTTTGGTGTGTCATTTTTTTTCCTGCTTGTTTGATAAACTTGAGACATAGTTACTTTGAAGATTGGGCATTATCTACCTGCTCTGGGAACAGTTCCATGAAAACTGAGATTGGATCTCCGGGCTGCTGACAAGCTAATTCTGGACATTATTGGGAGCCTCAAGGTCAGTGTGCTTTCAACAGCAGAATAGAATTTCTGGTGCATTCATCTCTCATTTTAAATAGGTCTCCCTAAACCTGAGCTATGCTTTGCTAGTGGTATGAGAATTCAGGCTTACATACATTGTAGAGGATTTTAAAGATACTGAGATAGGAAAAGAAGACGACCTTCAGACCCTGGAGAGGTTATTAAGTAACAGTGTGAGTTTTCACCCTAATGAACGTCCATTTAACCTCTTGGCTGAACAAAACCACCTTACTGTGTTACAGTAACTGATTTTAAAAGAGCTGCTGAACACATACATGTTTTCTGGGAGATAAATACAGGGGGTTTCTTGAGTGATTGTTTTTGTTATTTTTAGGCAGAACTGCAATAAGCCAATTTAGAGGCAGTTTCAGTGGGGAGTGGAAAGAGCTGAAGGACAGAGAAGCTGAGCTTGATTTTTCCAGAGCAACAAGAGAGTGTTGATCTGAGGCCTAAGGGACCAGTGTGATTTGTAGGTCCCACTCTTCTCTGACTGTCTAGGGGAGCATTTGTCCCCAAAATCAAAATTCACCCCTGGCAGTTGTGTGCAGTTAGAGAACTTTACTGCTGTCAGAAAGGATTGTTGGGTGACTTCTGCTGTGCTGTCAAAACCTGCTTAGCTTTTCCATTGTTGCCAATTAGTCTGGATCAAGTATTTAGGCAGAGTAGAACTCTGGTGTGTGTTGACAGTGTAGAGAAATCTGGCAAAGACTTGCCACTTGCTACAAATAGTAAGTGATAATTCAATCTCTTTTCCATTGTCAAACACAGTTAATGCTGTTACCTGCAGACTGGCAGGTTTTTTTCCGCATGTAACAGTTTGGATTGGGAGGGACTTTTAAAGTCCATCTGGTCCAACTCCCCTGCAATGAGCAGGGGCATCTTCAGCTACATCAGGCTGCTCAGAGCCCCGTCCCATCTGACCTTGATATTTCCAGAGATGGGAAATTACTGTCCTCATTATAAAAAATGTCTTCTTTATGTCTAGTCGAGACCCATCCTTTCTTAGTTTAAAACAATTGCACCTTGTCCTATTGAACAGATCCTGTTAAAAAGTCTGTCCCCATCTTTCTTATAGGCCACCTTTAGGTACTGAAAGGTCTCCCTGGAATTTTCTCTTCTCCAGGCTGAACATCCCCAGCTCTCCCAGCCTGTCTCCATAGCAGAGGGGCTCCAGCCCTCAGAGCATCTTTGTGACCTCCTGTGGATTCGCTCCAACAGCTCCACGTCCTTCCTGTGCTGGGGACTCCAGAGCTGGACAGAGCTCTGCAGGTGGGGTCTCACCAGAGCAGGGCAGAGGGGCAGAATCCCCCTCCCCTGCAGCCCACACTGCCCGTGGTGCAGCCCAGGACACAGTTGGCTCTCTGGGCTGCCAGTGCACACGGCCAGGGGATGTTCAGCTTTTCATCCATGAGCACCCCAGAGTCCTCAGCAGGGCTGCTCCCAGTCTCTGCACACCCCAGCCTGTGCTGATAGCAGGGCTTGCCTTGATCCAGGTGCAGGGCTTTGCACTCTTCAGGGCTGAATTTCTGCAAAGAACCTGGAATAGGTGTTGGACTTGCCAGCCCTTCCAAATCTGTAATGAGATCATTATGGCGTGTCAGGAGAAGCTGGGCCAGCACCCTGTACCCTGTGAGATCAGTGTCCCTCAACAGGTGTTGGGTGTGCCAGAACAGAGGATCCACCTCTTCCTTGGGAAGTCAGCCAGGAGGCCTTGCTGCTTCACGCTGCAGTCTCCTGTGTATCCCTGACCAGCTCTGGGGTGTAAATACATTCCCAGCTAGCTGGAACCAAAGAGCTTTGTGACTAAGAAGACCAGCAGTCAGAAACACTTCGGTTTTCAGGCAATAGGGTAACAAACATGAACACAGTAACACATAAAGCAGGAGATTTAGGAGTACAGAGTCTCTAGTCATTCCTTTCCAGGCAACAGAGAAACAGAGAGGATGTGTCCTGCAAGAAATATGTGTTCTGATACACTCGCTGTGCATGAATGTGTGCAATTTGTTATCTTTCTCTGTGCTTTGGTTTCTCCAGGAAATAGGGAAAAATTGCAGTCAGATGAAATATGCCATGTCAATTATTTTTCTTTCTTATGAAAGATCCTTCCTCTTTCTCCACACCCTGCAATGTGTGCCATGTTTTGCATGCTCTCTCTGAACACTCTGACTTGCTGACCTTCTTTGGGCAAATGAAGGTCTGATGTAACTTCCCACGAGTCCCATCTGATACAACTTCCTTTTGAACCTATCACAGCTGGTTTATGATGACTGGCAGGAATGCTGCAGAGCTCCCAAAGTTCAGGTTCTTGTCTGACCACTGTAGACCCCGACTGTCTGGAAAATCAGAACTGCCTCTGGAGAGAGTCCCTTGGCTTGTTGGAAAGTAGCAGAGAATGGCAGCTAAATTTAAACTTTAATAAAGGTCTTCTGAGCAGGATTAGGTGCTTATGGAATGTCTGCACTAGTGCATAACATTAAAGAATATCGTAACATTATTTCAACTGCATTTGAGCAGGGGGAAGATACTGCAATTTTTAATGAAGTGCTTATGGCTTTGTTGATTGCAGAAGTGTCCAGTTCCCAGTGCTGTGGAACTGCAGAGGTCCTGAAGAGGTAGTGTTTAGCTTGGGCCTGCATGTTTAGACTGATGTGGCTGAGTCTGGATTGCTGAGTGCTGAAATCCTGCCTTTGACCTTGCATGATTTGAGTAGAAGTTGGCAGAAATCTTGCAGGAGTAACTTTCTCCCTCATGGAGGATCCTGTCAGCTTGGGATGAGATTTGCTAAGGCAAGACCCTGGTTTGGTCATGCTGGAATCAGATCTGTGTTTCTTCTGAGTCGAGGTCTGGATAAATTAAAACCAAAGAAGTGTGGTACTTGATTCAGAGGCTTTAAATCCAGACTGTTCATCCCCTACTTTTCAAGAGGTTCACATCTGAGGGTTGGATTTCAGGAAATTTTCGTTGAGGGAGTGACTATTTAAAGAGTTGCAAGAGCCCTAGAAACCAGAGTTCTTTGTTCACAAGCCATGCACAGCAGACAGCAGCAATTGCAGCAATCCTTTTCCCCAGGAACTGCAAACAAGCTTAACCCTGAGTTGGAAAGACCATACTCTGGAGAGGTGAAAGGAAATTCAATATCTGAGCTGAATGTGTTCTGACTTCCTTGCAAGACAGAGTGCCAACTGCACAAAGTTATGATGATGATGTGATGAGGACCCAAGGTTCACTGAGGCCTCCATCAGCCAGGGACATTCATGGGGGACTCCAAAATCAGCAGTCCCATGGGGTGGGGGACATGGAGTCGGCAGTAGGTCTGTGTTATTCTTATCCTCACTACACTTGGATGCCTTGGACAGCTTCAAGGTAAACCTTTTGATGTCTCTTTTACAATGATCTGTTTCTCTACGTATTTTGAAATATCTGGTTCCAATGGTACTAAAAATTTGCTGTGACTGAGAACTTTTCCAGTGCAGAGTACTTGTTAAAATACAACACGTGTCCAGAGCAGACTCGAATAAAAATTGTACTATTCTTCACATTATATTGAAACTTTGGCAATTTTCTTGTGCTTACAATGTAACTTTCCATTGAAGTCTAATTATAGACTTAAAAGTAAAAAGTCTTCCCTGTTTTATAAAGAATAATAGTGACCTTTACCAAGTCCAATCTTTATTTTTGAAGTCAGCTATTCAGAGATGTTACTATTTGTGCTTTTTTCTTCTACTTTATGTTCAACAAGTGATTCTAAAAAAACAGTGTCGTCTTCCCCAGTCTGTTTTCTAAGCAATGCCATTTCTGTTTGCAGCCCAAGCTTTGTCACAGCCTGGTAAATGTTCCTGCTGGACTATTTATGTCACCTTTCCACGTGCTGCATTTTTGTCCCTCTTCATGTGGGTCTTATTTCTTTATCCTTACGGTTGTTATTTTCCCTGGTCTGTGTTTGTTCCTCAGCTGGAAGTGGATGTTGCAGGGCCCTGCTCTTTTTGGATCTTTCTGTTCTGTTGAAGGGAATTTTTCTGCAATGGCAGGGAGGTGGCATTTTCTCATAAAAGGAGCGTGCTCTCCTCTATTGAAACCAATATTGTCTTCTCAGTCAGCCACTTGGATTTTGAGAGTGGAACTACTGCTTTTCTCTTCATATTTCTCATAGTTTTAATGCAGCTACCTGTTCTGTCAATCTGTTTAATTCAGTGAAAGCTCTGGGGTAAAGAGTTACTGTGGAAAAACTGCTATCTTTAATTCTGAGGACCTTCACAAACTTCTTCCTGTTCAAGTTTAGTTGATTATGCCCTGATTTTCCACTAGTGAGATTTATACTGTGTAACTGTGTCCAACCAGCACAAGAGCTCAAAGCCTTTAATACAAAGTATTTTCAATGAGAGCTTAACACACCAGATAAACGTAATCAAAAGCAACTATTTAAATCTTTCTGTAGCAAATATCAGACAGATTTTTGAAGGAAGGCTTGTGTACGTGTTTTATTTTTTTCATTTATTCATGTTTTCTTTGCCTGTCTTTCTCTACCTTAAATATGACAGGCCAGAAATTGTGCTTTCATTGATGCCATAGACTTTTCTTTTTGGATCCATATATTCCTTATGGCTCTTGTGAAATTATTCAGAAGCAAAATCCTTGATCATAATTATAGGAACTCGATAATTAAGGGCTTGTCCCATCTGACATAATATGGCTAGACAGGTACTTTTTTCATTTGGTACCCTTGGATTCAGATCTTGAGTCCATTATTCTGCTCAATAAAATACTTCCTTGCAATGACATAAGGTTTTGTCATTATTGAAAGGAGAGAAAAAAATAGATGGAAAAAAGCAGGTGAGGAAGGTAGAAAAGGAAGGCTGTAGTATTTTCTTCTTAAAGAATTTATAAATGTTGGTATGAGGCTTCTCCAGCATGAGGTATGTAAAATATTAGAGACGTTCCTTCTCTATGAAAGTTCATTTTTTTCCTCTCATAAACAGTCTGTATTAGATTTTGAAATCTAACCTGAAGGTTGCTAAGATTGGAACAACTCAGTCTCAGGAACCTCTGTAGAGGTCACTTTCACAAAAAAATCCACAGTCTGATTTTCAAAACAAAGGCTGCCAGGTCAATAGTAAAACCAGGGAACCATTTGAGGTTTAGCCACCATCTTTATTTTCTCACATTTGTGTATGTTATGTACGTGCTATGTAAAAATGTACTAACACCATTAGAGATTCCCCCTAGTTACAGGTTATTCTGATTTATTCCCTTGTGGCAATGCCGAGGGGCTGCGATTCCCGTGTGTTGGGTGCTGGGCAGGCAGAGGAGGAAGCTGGATCCTTCAGGGACCTCTTTGTTTTTGCTTCAGCCCTCCCTGGGCATGAGTGGCCTTGCTGCTGACAGCCCCTGAAGGGGTGCAGGCTCGTGTTGTCACTGCTCTTCAAGCACAATCTTCACTTGGCACAAACCCAGGGAGTCAGCCCGGGTGGGTTAGACCAGGTACATGTTGGGAGTGACTGCCAGGGACACGGGGAGGAGCATGGGGGGCGTTTGTGTGCATTAATCCTGAAATCGTGCTGAGAGAAGCAGTGCTCTGGGGTACATTCTCCTGTGTCCTTCCAGTGTTGTACTCACGTCTGATTTTGATTTGAGCAGGTGAATGACTCGAGAGCCCATTAGCGAGCATTTGACCTGCTGTGTTCCCCATTTCCTTTCCCACTCTGACACTCCCTATAATTTATGTAGCTATTACACTTCAGCCGTAACTCAATTCTCGGATTTGTTCCTTTTACAGAAATTAGTACTGAAAGGCATAGCAGTGATGGAGGGCTTGGAATAACCACCAAATTATTTGTCTATTTAACAACATTTTTTAAAAATAGCATTTTAATGTTTGGGAGAACACAGGGAAGCTGAATGTACTTCAGAAGTTCAGGACTGGTTTTCAGACTCTTCAAATTTGAGGCTGAACCATCAACACTGAGTGATATCACTAAAGAACTGTGAAATGCAGAGCTACCCTCTCCCCCCTTCCTATTCCCCTTGGAGAATAAAAAGCAGGGCAGAAAAACAATGCTACTCTGACTTATTTATCTTTATCCAGTTCCTCTGTCAGTAAGGGGATGAAGCGAAAAATTCAGAACAAAGTAACTTAAAAAATCAAAGGATTAAAGCCCCATGTATGTGATCCTGATGAATTGGATGATTCAGAAGATGTTAACCAGAGCAGCAGCTGTAATGGAAGGAGAGTCTGTAACAAACAGGTTTTCTGATTTATCGGGGTAATCAAGCATAGAAGTGGGCAGGCACTGGGTGGTACAGAATACCAACATTTTTTTTGTGCTGCCTGGGAGATATATTTGAACCTCTAGGGAAGAATTGCCCTCTCCCCCTTAATTCCCCTGAAGATTTTTTTTTTCTTCTTTTCCTGAAAATGAAAGCAGGGAACGAGCATTTCCCTGAATCTCATTTTAAATCTTCCTAAGTTTAAAATGGTTATTGCTTGTTTATTATTTTTGGCAATATAATGACCCTCACAGGAGACTAATCCTGCATGTTGAGGACTCCATTCCCTAACATAAGAGAGATAATGAGGGTGGGGAACCTGGCAAATACAAATCTAGAGGTGCTGGGCTGCTTAGAAAAATGCAACAATTGCACTGTTTTCAGCGTGGTTTATTCTGGTAGCAACTAATGGTCTTTGGATTGAAGACTTCTAAGAACCCACCCTAGAATTACTCCTAAGCCCATCTCTAATGCTATTTTCCTTGCTTGCTAATGCAATATCCCAACTCTTTCATGTGTAAAATCGATGGGAACATGATGCAGACAAAGTTTAACATGACTTGACCACGCTCAGGTTCTTAGAGATAACCATCTACGCCCAGTGTGGTGGGACTGCGGCTTTCATCCAGTTATGTCCCCTCTAATACCCATCACATTTTAACAGGCTGTGCAGGTTTGCACTCAGGGAGCGTGTCCCAGGCTCTCCAGGGATACTCCCTGAAATCTCTTGAGTGGTATATTTGCTGAGAAGTGACAAGTCTTGGAATTTCTTAGCCTGGGAGTTTTCCCCTGCACAGCCATTTTCTTCTTGACATCCCATCCCCAAAGAGAATCCCTGTCTGGCCTTGACTGGGCATTTTGAGCTCATACTTATCTGCATCATCTTATATTGCATCATCTATTTCTTTGGTTTTATTACTTGTGGGTATTTTCCGAGGTGTCCCCAGCAGCATGAAGGGCTGATCTCAGTGCCATCCACAGAGCACCTTGCGAGATTTATTCTGTGCAACACCAGCCATAAGTAATCCACGTGTGTCAATTCCAGCCACTCCTGACTGGAAGGAGGAAAGCTTTTGTTTTCATCAATATCACAGGTTTTTTTCTTACTCTTATGATCTTTCTCAGTAGTGCTTTTGTCTGTTGAATGTTTATTAAGAAAATAATTTTTGTTTGCTTGTTACAAGAAGAAAGAAGTTCTCTGCACACATGGGATAATATTTGTTTGATTTCCTAATGTGGTTCCTGAAGCCAGAGAGTGAAAATGTTGATATTGCCTCTTGAGATGAATATCACAGGAAAGTAGTCTTTTCCATTGTGTGCATACAATTGCCCAGATTTACTTACATTTTTAAATTATCGTTATTATTTTAGTATTATAGGCCCCTCAGAACAGGCTATTAGTGGCTGTTATTGTTGGTTTTACCCTGATACATGATTTTGTGGTCAATAATTTCTCTGCAAGAGTTTCAACAAAGCCTTTACCAAGTTCTGAGTTTGCTGACTGAGTTTAATTCTGTTTCTCTTCCCCGACTGGATGCAAGTTCAAAACCATTGCCTACTCTTAGCTTTGGCCATTTGCTCTTTCTACTGCTGGGTTTGCTGCAGTTACTACTTTGAGATTAATTTTTCTGTGAGGGAAGAACACTCAGAGGCTGGGAAGCCATCCCATTAGGCTGAATAGAGCATCTCCTTAAATCAGAAACCACCTAAAAATAATATTGGAATAATATCACAGAGCATCCAAACAAGCAAAAGAAATAAAAAACAAATGAAGAAAACAGACTGCCTTCTGTGCCTTCAGGTGGAGCAAATCTGGCCTTCAGTAAATATTTTCCCTGGGTTTGTGATTTCATAGCTGAGCGACTCCCAACAGAACCACCTGATTGCCAGCTTTTTACCAGCCCCAAGCTACTCCTTTCTCCCGCAAGCCTCCCGAAAATGCTCCTGCTTTGAGCACCCCCAAAGCAAAGCCCCTGAAACTGCTGTGGTTGCCTGCCTGGCTGCCACATCCCCTCTTCCCTCCCACGCTGGTCTCAGCACCAGCTCTTTGCATCTCCTTGGCCATTCTGGTCCACCATTTGTTCACCTTTCACCACAGAAAGCAATTCCCCATCTTCTGGGGCATTGCTCTGGTAGCAATTTAGCAATTAGCTCTGGTAGCAATTTAAGAAAACCTGGACGCCAGCTGGGACTTCCAAGGAAGAAAAATAAGATGTGTCTGAGAGAAAACAGGTGCACCACAGCTCTGGGTTTGGTGAGCTCTAACAATACATCTGATGAAGCAGCAAAAATATTTTGGGTAACCTTAAGAAAAGCTGTCTCCTGCACTACATTATCATTAATAATGGCACATTCCTGGTTTCAGTAAGTATAGCAAGGATGTTTATTTTAAGGAGAAAGGGCACAGTTTATTTTGCACAGAACATGCTTGGGAATGTTTGTCATGATGTGTCAGTGACAATCCCAAAGACCTGGCGTTGCCCTCTTTGCCTATCCCTGACTCCCTTGGCTCCCATCAGTTTGCATTCTTGGTATTGAACGTGTCTCCCCCAGTGAAACGTTGATAGTATTTTTAACAAAAAGAGCCTTCGTATAATTGATATCTGCAAGAAACTGAGCTCCAAAAGCGTGTTTTAACCTGTGTATTTTGTAAACACAACATGAAAAATTCACAGAGAATTTCTGTTACATCCTGAGGCAACTGTGAGTCTTTTCCAAAGTAAAGGCTAAGGAGCTCTATGGTGTATAAGGAAGAGAAAGTGAACAAAGAGATGCCAGATGGGAGTCTACAGGTAGAGCTTGCAATTAGTATGTCTTGTGCACCCAGCAAAAGCTATTTATTGTGCTGTGGCTACAGGACAGACGCCCTCGTGGAGGCACAGCATACTCTGCCAGCAGGTTTTTGGGTGGCTTTGGGACTTCACTTCCTAAACAGCAGAAGGTGCACCTACCTGGGCTCTGCTGCTAGCACGGGTAATATCAAGTCCCCAGAGTCCCACCACTGTAACAGTGTCAGCAATAGGATGTGCATTTTCCATGCCCTGAGCTGACCTTGGGTGTGCAAAGCTTTGGCGAAGCTTTACTGTGTAGACATGGCCTAAGGCAGGTAGCATTTGCCAAACGTGGTGTTTAATGAGACAGCCAAGTGTGTGTAGCACACAGCAAGTTCAGTAAAGCCCCCGAGGGCTGGGGTCCGAGGAATGTGCTGTGATGGAGCAAAATAAGCCAGTGATCCTTTTCATCCACCTCCCTGGTTAGGCTGAGCCTGGCTCCTCGGGGATGCAGCAGGGCAGGGCTCAGGGACACCAGCAGAGCTGCCTGTGTCCTGCAGTGTTTATTGGGGCCTCTCTGCACCGACCAGGCTCTGTCCTCCTGTCTGGGTGCTCACAGCACAGCCGTGTCCTTAGGACACTTCCACGGGCAACAAGAGGAAGGGCCCAGAGGTGCTGTAGCTGGCATGGTGCAGACCCAGTGCAGGGCCAGGCAAAGGCCGTGGGGTGCCATGGAAACGCTGCCCAGGCCAGGGGAGGTGTGCCCAGAGGGAGGATATCAGGCAAGGACTAGAGATGGCTCAGTTGTGAATTTACTCTCTTATTATGAGCTCCTGCTTTAGGAGATTTTATGTGGGATCCCCAAATGTGGACGCTGTAATTTGGTGCCGCTACAGAACAATCAAGTATGTCATTTTTTGGTTATAAACAGTTGTTCTGAAAAGCATATGTACTTGTTGGAACAGGTTTTATCTCAAGGACTTGAGGTACAGGAGTTGCATGTCATTGTATTCCCCTAAAATGTTGTGACACTATCATTACGAATTCTGTACCTCTTTTGTAAGAGGTGCACCTCTGCACAAATGAGTGCATGGTGTCACACACACACAGTTCAAACCTGCCCACTGCCCTGTAATCCTCAACATTTCTACAACTGGAAACATGAAGAAAAGAGAAACAAGTAGATTTCTAAAGGGTACCAAAGGACAAGTGAGGTTTTTGTGGGAGGGTCTGTTTTGTCTTTTTCATCTTTTTTTTCTTTTGGGTAAATTCTCTCATGTTTTCTGCTAGAAGAGCTGCTCGCTGGTCTTGTGGTTTATGGATGAGGAGCAGAACCCATAGCTCTGTACACAGGAGGGAAAGAACTGATCACTGAGTGAGGCTTTCCTGTCTTTAGCACCTGCTGGGAGATGTAACAACATTTGAATCTCAGAAAATGGCACTTGATTGAATTTTCTTTCATTTCTAGATAAAGTTCTTTTCTCCTTTCACACAGCTCTTGCTCTTTTAGATTGATTTAATCATAGGTAAGAACCATTAGGAACATATGGTTTGAGAGACCTCCTGGATGGGCATCAGACCACACCCAACAGATTTGTCTGTATTTTGCTGGCAAAAGTTTAAACTGCAAGGAGAACCTAATGGGATTGTTAGGAGTTGCAGTTCTAAAAACGGAGCTCTCTCTGAACACAATCTCTTTGAACGTGAGAGAAATTAGTTCTGTTTCATCAAGGAGATAAGAAAATAAACATGATCATTCCTTGGCTCTGAAATGCTTTTTATTCAACAAAGTAATCTCTGTTTGGAAAGACATGTAGAGCTTGCCTGCTTGACAGTAGCTTGCTCTCTGACACTCATCTGTAGATTTGAAGAAAAAATGGACTAATGCTGCTTGTTTTGTAGAATTTGGAAATGTTTTGAGAGGACACTGTGACGCAAACAGAAGTTTAGGCCAGAAGGAAGGCCTGGAGGATGGAAGCACAGCCCTGGAAGGGTAGGGCATAGCAAAGAGGGGGAGGAGAGAGATTGAAGTGCTGCCTTGCTTGGCTCCCCCTTCTCCCATTTCTGCTCTGTGAGCACAACCTGAAGCAGATCCCCCTGCTGATATGGAGGTCACACGGTTTATTTCTGTCACACTCACGTGGCCCTGCCGATACCAGGGGAGCATGAATCAGAAGCTTATTTTAAAACCAAAAATGTATGGTATCACTTTGTATTCCGATAGCATCCGAGGACCAGTCAGGATCAGGGCTTCGTCTGTTAGATGCTGAATCTCTTCCAAGGTGAACACGTGTTGTGTTGTTGATCCTCTGAGAAATTTCAACCCAAGATGCAACGAGCTGGAGGAGGAGAAGGGAGGGTAAAGGAGCTGAGTGTTGGGTGGTCTGCATAATGCTGGAAAGGAGGCAGAGAGCCGTATGCAAAAAACTGTCACTTAGAACTATTTAGGCAAGTAACTGAAAGACTTGGAACAGAGGAAAAGACCTTCTTTGTTTAACTAAACATTAAAGACATCTGAAAGATCTGGAGTTGATGTGGGGCTGTGGTGGGAGGAGGCAGGACAGGCAGGTGAGCAGATTAATGGCATTGTTGCAGCTTGCCCATATGGTGTTCGGGCTCTATTTCCTCAGCTATATTTATCTGCTGGGATATTCTTGATACAAGCTTGATCTGGAAAAATAAAATCGATTTACTTTGAAAGGTCGGCTTCATGGGAATTGCATGATTGAGCAGCTAGTGTTTTTCAGAGCTTGTGACCTGTGTGTGCAGGTGACTGACAGCAGCTGTGGCTGCCAAACGAACTGGAGAAGAGATGAAGACATGACTTGTGCTGAGGATGTAAAATGGGGAGGAGAGGGAATGAAACCAGTTTGTCACGTGTTGCAAAAGTGTCTCTCTCTCTCTGTCGCATCTTCCACTTATTAAGGGCAGTATTATTCTCTCCAGGCACTCAAATGAAAAGGCAGAAAGGCAATTAAGTGATCTGTGCATGGATGCTACTGCCATCTCCAGAAGAAAAAAATTAATGCTTGATCAGAATAATAAATTTATTAAACTCTGGCTAATGATTCTCTCCTTCAACCTAAGCACCACTGCTGGAATAGGATATTCAAAATCTTCCTGTCTCCTGGAAAGTTCATGGAGTTGGAGGCAGCATCATGGAAACCTCGGCTAGGTATGTAGCATTGAGCAGCTTCACAGATGAGCTTCCAGGAAACCTTTACAGCTTTTGTAATAAAAATAGCATTCATATACGACTTTGTTTATGGGAGGCCCCAGGGTGAATTGTTTGGGTTTTGTCTGTAAAATTTCTTGCCAGTTGGTCTTGCAAAGAACAAGTGTAAGTTGGAGGCTCACAGAGTTTCAACTCGATGAGAAGGAAATAATATTTGAAGAGAAATCATATTTTGGACCCAGCAAGTTTGACACTGGCTAGTGCTGCCAGAGTTTGAATATTATTGAATTCAACAATCTTTTCCATCAAATTCCAGAATTATCTGGAACATTCCCTCTTACGTGACATAAATGCTTGCAAGCTGCCAGGTGATTAACTCTGTTAGCTGAGATGTGAGGGTGTCTCAGGAGACTCTGCTTTGTTTTGCTACTGTAATTTCCAGTAAAGATTTGGTCAAGACTTGAAACTGTCTCAAATGATGTATTTTGCAGCTTTAAGTTAAATTTCAGACCTGCCAAAAGGTTCTTGATTGTTAGTTTTTCTGGCTGAAACCACCTAATTTTTCCTCTGTGCTTTGTCCATGGAGTTATGGATCACTGTTTTATCTCTCTGGCTTCAGAAAAGACAAACACTGTATCACTTCCTAAGTGTGAGGGGAAAGAAACCTGCTAAAATATTAGTAAGAATTTTCAAAGGATTGCAAATTAATCAGATATTGTACAAATAAACACTGAAAGTGTAGGCCTAGCGAAAAGATTTAAAGCCTGAAAGAGACAAGCCATTGGTTGCATTTAAAGGAAAGCGCAGAGGTGGAGAAATTACTGGATTTGAGGAGGAATCTGAATTGAGAGGTCATTTGGCAGACAAAATGAAAGAATAATCAAGCATAAAGAACAGCAAAAAATCAGTCACAAAATAAAAAGCGAGGAAGAAGTAAAATTAGTTAAATCATTTATTCACATCTGCCTTTTCACAGTTGAAATGCAGTTAAACAGATTTAAACACTATTTATAGGAAAGAAATGCATTTGGAATGAAAAAACACCAGATGCATGTGAACATTGCCGCTTTCTAAACCATAAAAACACTATTTATAAAGAAATGGTGACTGATAATAGAAATTTCAAGAGCCATTCCTGCTATGTTTTATCCTTCAGCTGTATCCTACATCAAGGTGAGTGACAGATCTTGCTCTTTCCACACTGGTTAGAGTTTGGAGAGTCCCCAAAGTAAGCAGATCACAGCTTTCTGAGAGGAAAGGCCTAGGATGGGATGAAACTTGTTTCTGTATTAGACTTCAGTATTCAAGAGATGAGTTACTACGAGGAGACCTTAAGAAAGTGACATTGAAAAGACAACTCAGTTTGCTTGAAAAATATATTGACAACGCGCAGTAGGAAAGAGCAAATTCCTGAAATTTTGCTGAAGTGCTGCAATGTCAGATAACCTCCAGCACAGGCGTGGATGGCAGACGAGGTGCCATGGAAGTCAGAGAAACTGAGGCAGGATCCCAAACAGATCCTTCAGGGAAGAGCTGATTGAGTTTTCCAGGCCAGCACATGAAGCTCTCAGCATCCTTCATTACATAACTTGGGCAAGAGATCCTGTAGCCTCTTGGGCACGAGCCAGGGTGGAGAGCTGCAGTGCAGGAGCCTTCCCTGGCAGGAGCAGGAGATGCACGGGCTGACCTAGGAGGTATTTCCCCTACTCATCAAAAAGGAGCAGGCACGGAGAAGCCACGGGGAGCACAGATTGCCTTCTGTGCAGCTCGAGTGTCTCACCTTCTATTTTTAACTGTCTCGTGGAAGCATTTAGGAAAAGCAATATAAAAGAGAAAGAATGTAAATATTATGGTTTTAAGGATATCAGCCCCAGTCCAAGTGCAAAAATCTGCCTTTCAGTGAAAGCTTTGAGGGGCTCCTAGTTCAAAGGATTCCAGAGCTGTGGAGAGGCAGCTATGCACATTACTTTCTTCTCTATCAGTTAGCCCTTATTGATGGCAGCCAAGTTAAAATAAGGAAGAGTATCCCTCTTAAGCAGTTCTGAGAGGATAGAAACACTGCCATGGGAAAGAGCAGCTACAAGGTGGTAAATACTTTTTCAAATGACAGAATAATTTTTCTGCTGAGGCTGGAAATGTCAGTGTTGAACTTTTGCTCATGCCTCAGACCTCCTGAAGCAATTGGCTATTTCAGTGCATGGCAAAATACTCAGCGAAACTCCCCACAGTTATAAGGCTTTGTTTTAGGAGGGCTTTTTGCTCTGCACAAATGTAATGATCTGATTCTGGTTTTATCTTTCAGGATTAAAGGACTACTGGCAGATATTTTAGGACTAAATTGTGGGTTAGACTTGGCTTTTTGTTTTGTTTTTTACAGAGTCTGATATGAGTGGGAATATCTGTGAGCTGGAAAATACATCCACAATACCCCTGGAAACCTCATGTTTTTATTTAAACGCAGTCCTGCTGTGTTTAGTGTCAGAGCTAAAAAGGGAACCTGGTATGAACAGAAAGTGAAGCAGAAAACTACGATTTGGCTTCCCCAAATCAGCGAACGGCAAAATCAAGAGAGTGTAAAAAGTGGATGCTTAAAATGTTTTGGATTTAATCACACTTTTTGTTGTTAAAGACTCACTTTTAAAAATACACTGTTTGCTAAAATAGCATCTTAAGTATCCACAGACTGGAGAGCAGCCTGCATAAATTCTGGCCAATTAACTCTTTGCTAAATTAGCATAAGCATACGTTCAAAGATTTTGTTACTTTTTTGATTTATTTCTCATATCTGTATTCACATAAGGTCTCTGTGCTGACAACATGAAAATGCTTTCTAGTTTGTGATTAGTGCAGAGCAGCAAGAAGAAGAGTTGGCATGAATAGCTCTTAACAAGTAAGGTATGTGATTCTTTTTTATCTCTCAGCCAGGGCTTTGTCAGAGCAGAGGAGCTGAGATTGGTTAATACTCAGACAGACTGCTGAAGTTCCAGTCTGGTTTTCTAATTTAGAAGTGCTACTGGATGACATAAATGGTAGGAATAATTGGAAATTCTACATGAAAGAATCAAATGGGAGTCATGGAGATTGTAGGAATAGGTCTAAAGTAGCCCTTTAAAAGTTAAAAACTGCTTCAAAAATGATTATACTCTCAGTGTGAATGCTTTGCTTATATTTCAAGTGAATATTTTTCTTACTGATACACTGTTCAAGCTCACATTATGATATTTATTTGCAATCTAGTTCAAATCAAGGAAACAAAAAACACTGAAGGGTACTGAGAAACTGGACAAAACCAGCAAGAAAAAGAGTGTTTAGTCTTTTCAGAGCCCTTCTCATCTCAGGGAAGACTGCAAGGGAAAAAGGTTGGGGTTGAGGGCGGATAATGGCACTACGGGTTTGGGGAAAATATTGGTCCTATGGTGTTTCTTTTCTTTTTTCTTGTCTTGCCTTGCCTTTTTTTGGTCTGGTTTTATTTTTCCTGTATTTTTTCCACTGTGCACTTTGAACGGAGAGGAACATAGAAAACCCAACAGGAAATCTGTATACAGTGTCCTGCTGCTTCAGCACAGACTCTTAGGAGATGCCTCCCTTCCCTCATCCCTAAAAGTAAAGGTAATCTTAGTTTATCTTGCTTCTCAACTAACCTGTCACAGAAGGCAATGTTTCAAAAGTACCAAGTTTATTTGAAAACCACCAAGTCTTGCGATGGATTACCTGGGCAGAGGGGATAACTGGGCTGGGGATGGCAGGGGACTCTGAGCAGTCTCAACTGGTGAAAATGAAAAGATTGGTGGAGAAGGAAAAGCCTCCTCTGCCTACTAGAATGCCATGTACCCAGGACTGGTCCTGTGTAAACTATCAGAGCTCCCAAGGCCTGGCTTTTTATACTGTACTTGAAGTGAGACCAAAGGATGGAAAACTGGTCGTCTGAGCTATTCTGAGGTTTTTATTATGTTCAGGGATTAATTTGGATGACAACAATGGTGTTTTCAGTGCAACAAGTAGAATTAAATAAGCAGTCTGGCAGAAGATCTGAGAAGCAGAGGGTGAAAATAAATAAAATGGAGCAGTGAAGAATGCAGAAAGAAACAGAAAGTGTTCAAAGGCATGTAAACACCGAGAAGGCTGAAGCCAAATTCATATGCAAATACCTAAGGTACAAATCCTCTTCCCTCCTTTTTTTCTTGTCCTGACCAGGTGCCTATAGAGCCCCTTGCCCCCTCTTGTGTTTACTCTCATGGCAGAATTTAAGCAATGGAACAGAGCAAAACCGAGGCAGATGTGACTATGTGGGAAGTTGCTTTGCCACTCAGATGTGTATGGGAACCACGTCTTTTCCTGTAGCTTGTGGGAGGGGGATTTATTCTTTCAGCATTTTGAGAAAGACTTATGATTCCACCTGGATTTATGCACAATAGCTTTTCTGTCTGTACTCTTTATCTTTCCATGAGAGCTTTCTGACTAAGTTATTTTCCTCCTGGGATGTATAAAGTATACTCTCACCTACAGTGGGATAAAAGACTCTTGAATACAAAGGCTTTTGCTGAAGGCCTTTTGCAAGTATTGTCCATTCCCATCTAATTTCACCTGGAGCTCATCTGTAGGGCCTTACTCAGGTTGGGCCATGTGGTAGGGCTTTATAAACTCAAAAATGGGGTAGCTGTGTGCTATGATACTCACTCTAGGAAGTTCACACCAAGGCTCTGAATTAGCAACCCATTTAGGCTTTCTAATTGTAATGGTTTTTAAGTCATCTCACTCCAGGCAGTGGTACAGTGAAAGCTGAAATCATGCTGGAGTGCTTTGCTGGCTCACAGCCCAAGCTGGCTCTCAGTGTGTTATAGGCAGCCTTTCCTGGGATGGTGGTGAATTAGAATTGTGGTAAAGTATTTCTAGCAAGATGACAAATCACCTCGCATCTAAAGGTTTTATTGCTTTTTCCGCTGTCTATGAACTCAAAAACGAGGCCATTTCTATGAAAAATGGCACTTGAGAATATGAAATTTCCAGAAGAATTGGGGATCTCTTTTCTAACAGAAGCTGAATGCACAGTGAACAATCCCTTTTGAAAAGAGGGCATTGTTACCTCAGGAAATAGTGGTCACACAATTGTGTGAAGCTTTGGACCTGCAGAATTAACCAAATTCTGGGAAATACATCCTAGTGCCCCAGTCCTGCACTGAGTTCTGCCCAGAGCTGGTGTGAGAGGGCTTCAGAGAACTCTGTGAGCCTGCATGTCTGTGTCCAGTTCCTGCTAATGCTTGTCTTTTCAATTTCTCAGTACAGAGCTTCTTAGTGAGTCCACCCAGCATCCTGCTCCTGAAGAAGAGATTGCCATTTATGAAACAGAAAGTAAGTCATGGCCAAGAATGACACAGTATTGAGAGTTTCTGCTCTTCTTTGTGTGTTTCTCCAGACACTTTTGTTGTGCTCTAGCAGGTACCCCAAAGAGCCAGACTCTTCTGTAGTCTGTAGTTGCAGAGTGAGTAATCTGAAACCATGTAATTTATTTAACGCCATTTCACTACTTAGCTTGCAGAATCTCTGTGAGAAATATTCCAGGTCCCTTGACCTTATTTTTTTCAGCTTTGTTTTGAACAGCATGTCTGGAACATGTGTTTCATGTGTTATATTTCCTCTGTGGATTCATCTTTGACATTCAATGTGTGAACTTTTCTTATAATTAGTTCTGATCAGTAGAGCTAGTTCAAGTACCACTGCAGATAGTTTAACTCGGATTTCTTGTTGGCAGTCACAAAACACTCACAGGATGCAGTGCTGTAGCTGTGCAGGAGTGGAATTCTGCCCCCAACTCCATTTGTACTGAAGTCAGAGGATACTCAGGCACACTTTGTATGCCTACAGCAGGTTTGCAAAGCCAGTGGTCAAGTATTTAGTAAATGTATTCACCACACAAATTTACTCAGATCCCTGGGTTTTTTAGTTAGATAAATCTACCTCTCAGCTGGATGAAGTTTTATTCCATGATTTCATAAGTACTTGCTTTACAAACATCTGTAAATTTAAAGCAGACTTAGTTTCAATACCTTTACCAGTTGGGTTTGATTGCTTCAAGTGCCACCTGAGGAGAAAAACAAAAGGAACATTTCAGTGGTTAGAGCAGACTTATTGAATATTGAAATATTCTTTTTTCCCTTTAGTTGCTTGGGGTTTTGAGTAGATTTTAGGGAGGGATGTGTTAATTAGTCATGGGAAAAAATCCAAAGTAGCAAGAACCTAAAACCCAGACTGCTCTGGAAACGGTGTGAAATTTTTTCTTCACCTTTGATTGTATATCTCGCCTGCACTCTTTTTGCCAACAATTCCAGAAGTCTTGCCTTTCAGGAAGGAGATGAGGCCACTGGAGAGATGTTGACTGTTTTATCCATGATTATCCTAGTATCATTCCATAGCTCACTGTGCTGACTTTTGTGTCTCTGGGTGCGAGGGCAGACAGAGCCGCCGGAGCAGAGAACACGAGCTGCGTTTTGGGAACGCCTTTCGCCAGGGAACCTGTTGCCCATGGGCTGGGAGGCTCTTCCCTGGCCCCCAGCTCCCGGCCTGCCCGGCACACCCTCTGTGTACATTCTGCACATTCCAGCCGGGAATTTGCTTACATAACCCCGGCTGCCCTGCCTTCCTCTCCCCACACAGGTGAAGTGCCGGCTGCCCGGGCTCCGGCTCCCCGCCCTGACCCACGGCCACGCCGCGCTGCTGGCTCGGGGCTCTGCTTTCTGTGCCCAGGCAGAGTCCCAGGCTCGGGGGGCTTCTTGCAGGGCAGAGTTAAGGCAGTTGTGTGGCAGCTGCAGGAGCCGAAGCGGCTTTGTGCGTTGCTGTACATTCCTGAACTGAGCTCCTCCAAGCTGCCCGCCCAGGAGATTGGAGCAGTGCGGGTGCTGGAAGGCTGAGCCCAGCACACGAGGCTGCTGCTGCTTGCGTTGAAACGCCTCGTGCTCAGCAAACCTGGGCACTGTCCTGAGCCGCCTCTTCCCTTCCCACAGAGAAGGGATTGCTAACTCAGCTTGTTGGAAAAAAACAACCAAAAACCAACCCCCCAAACAAGCAGCCCCCCAGACTTCTGAGATCCTTGCATGCAGATGTGCTTTAGGTACCAAGAGTACCTACACCCATCTAAAATATTCATCCAGGACATGAATTCAGGTTTCAGCTTTTCTTGTCAGGTGCTGGTGATTCCACAGAAGTGAGCATTTTTCTGCTTGGGTTGCTCCACCCATGTTGTCAATAATCTGTTATTTATCTGTTGTTCCCATAATAATTCTAATGATAGTGTTGTCAGTGGCGATACCCTTAATAAATATAGAAGTTCCTGCTCAATGGCAGGTTGCACATGCAAAGGGAGTAATAATCTCAGAAGACTGTTCTATAAACAAGCTTATTGTGTTTTACTGGTTTAGGATTTTTACTTTTAAAATTTGGTTTCCGAAGATTTTAAGTGTCCCTTTTTAACCATCGTTGGATTCATCTGTAGAAATTTCTGCTGGAAAGGGCACAGGACAGTTTTCATATCCAAAGCTGCAGAGCATTTCTGGCTTCCACTGCGGTTGGTTGGAATTGTGGGCATGCAGGAACTTTAGGAATGAATTGTTAGTTGTTGTTATTAATTTATTTGGGAAACACAAACTGTATGACTCATTAACTCATGTCTTGAAAAATGCTGGACTCTTTCTTCACAATCAGCAAACTGCTGGAAAGCTCTCCCTTCCAACACTGACATGAAGTAGAATTTGAGCAACAGAATTATGGATGTGGACTCACTTAGTAGCCTAAAAAGCCCTGGAAAATTGGTGATGATATACAACACAGACAAAATAACAGGGGTTCAAAATCATGTGCTTTGTACCTTTAATGAAACCACCAGAAAATATCTGAATGACATAGGACATACATAAATATGATGTCAGCAGCTTGGGAGCATGTCTTCCTGAGGTTGGTGCATTGCTTCCTGATCTGGGTTTTTAATTTGATGTCATCTATTTGATCATGATATCCTGTTTCTTTTTCAATTCTTGGCTAATTTACTTTCTTTTGCTGTAATTTCCATTTCCAAGTTCTCTGATAAGTGTCAGCCAGTGCCTTTTCAGACATTTCCTCTGTATATAACCCAGAGAGCTGCTTAATCATAAGTCATATGTGCAGCAATATGGTTTTATTATTATTCATGTCTTTCTAAAAGCTGAAGCCAGATCTCAATTTGAGAGCAGAATAGCTGAGGCTTTGAAAAAAAAGGGAAAGAATAGGAAGTCAGTCACTGAGAACCCAACAATTTCTTTAGCAGCCTTTCATAATACAGAGCTCTGTAAGGTACTTTTCACTCAGATTCTGTCACCTGTGTGTCTCTGGATCTGTCCTTTTGCTCTCGTGCCAGTCCTTGCTCAGGCAGGCTCTGTACCAGAATTGAAGGGATGTGTTACTGACAGCTGGACTTCAGAAGGAATCTCCTTCCTGACTCTTTGCTGTGTTCCTTTCTGGAAAGGTCAGAATCCCTCTGGGAGGGACCTGTATGTCAGTGAGTCCCCAGGTCTCAGTGTCATCTTTGAGAGTGGCAGCAGTCCCAGGATCTCCCAGTGCCAAAAGCACCAAATTTCACATCTATGTTCTTAGTGAGGAGTATAAATAGAAATCAGAACCAGTTGGGCAAATGTGTTCTGTAAATAAGCTGCAAAGAAAGGGCTCTTGCCTGCACTGAAACTGCTCTGTCTGTACTTCCATTGATACATTCTATTTGCTGGTTGTAAATCAAAATCACTGTGTCTGAAGATACTTGTAAATAGATCATCTGCTGTAGAACTGTTAAGAGAGAGAGATCATCTAGCACAGGAAATATTTTATTGGAATGAAGAAAAAAATGAAGAAATTGACTAAAAATGCATTATGTTTTGCACTGTTTAACATTCTAAAAATAAACTGGGAAACTCTTTTCCTCTGTTCTTCTCCTTCCCAGACATGTGTACTCATAATATTTAATGGAGTGGAATTGCCTGAAAGAACTGGACCATTAATACACCTTTCTCTGGCTCCTTGGTACACATGTGAACAATTTGAATAAAAAAAATAGTTGATTTGTAGTGATTCTTAGACGTCTTGCGGTTGATCATCTGTACTGGACAGATGGATTTGGTCACTGTAAGCCAAATAAATAAATTAGCGCTATCTTTGAAATGTATAGCCACAACTGGCATCTCTAGTTACTGTACTCCCCTCCCTCAGCTCAGATGCCTTCTCCTACACTGCTGAACTGGCCTAACTTTATATTCTGTTTGGCCTTGAGTCAGAACAGAGGACCACCTGCATGAGAGAGATGTGAAATGTTATGCGTGCCTTTGTAATGGGATAAAGCACCAGAGTACCAAGTCTGCAAATATTTTACTGAGCAGGTCATGTATTAAGTAAAGCACTGAAAGGTAAAATGATAAATGATGAGGTCATCGTTTTAAAAGTGGTGTCCAGGTGGTGGAAAGCCAAAGGGCTGAGTGTGGAAAAAAGGGGCTTCCTTTCAACTTGCCTGACTTGGTGTGTTGCCTTCATGCACGGGAGGAAGCTGGGCTGTCTCGGGGAGGGTTTTGGCCTGCTTGTGTAGAGATCTGCCTATAAAGCAGGAACCTTGTAAAGGAAGGATATAAATCTGCTTTTGACTGTCTTGATTCATCTTTTCAAGTGCCTCATAGGCTGCAAAAATGCATTCTGTATAATGCTAGATTTTTACTTAGTCTAATGTAACTACTTGCAAAATGCTTGAATTAATTCTGCCTGGCAGGGCCAGTCATGAAGGCTGAATTTAGACATTTTCCCTCTCCTCTTTCACCCCATTTTTAACCCAAAGCTGTGTATCAGCTGGTACCCACAACCTCCAAACCAACCAACTTTCCAACCCATTGCAAACAACTTCAGGTGAAAACTTTCTGTCCTGTCCTGTCTTTTGGAGTTAGTGTTCTGCCAGATTACTTGGTTGCAGAAGAATCTAATAAGAGCAGGAAATGGGGTAAAAGGTGTTGGATTGAAGCAGGGCATTTCGTGCAACTTCTCTGTCACTTCTATTATGAAGTGGTGTTAGTGTATCCCGGAGGGGGATGCTGTTTGGTTTGAAACTGCCTCTCTCCGTTGGGATGGTTCCTTTAGTTCCGTGTGTGATCTGGGTGCCTGGGTGTGAAAATACACATGTAGACTGATGTGGGTAGCACAAAGGTATGGGGTGGAGGGCCCATCACTCATTTTTCAAAGCACTCGTGCTTTGTCAACTATGCAGCAAGCTGCTTTATTCTCCTCCTTCTGCCTGGGGCAGTGGAGCATCAGTCAAGTATTTTCAGAGTGAAAGTCAGTTGTTTTCTGGTGGTCTGGAGAGCTCAGTGTGCTTCCTAAGGGTCACTTCAAGCCAGGACTGATGTGAGGGGAGAAGTGAGATGGTTTGGGCAGGAGGAGGGCAGATAGGAGGAGAAAGCTGATCTTCTGTGGCAGCAAGCTGGGAGCAGGTAGAAAAGATGGTCCTGTAAACTGGCACAATTTAAAGAGAGTTTCAAGAAAAGAATTCAGGTTTGAATAATATGCATATGTAATTGTTGCCCTTAGGCTCCCTTCTTAAAGAATAAATTGCACTGATCTTCAAGGACTGTAGTTTTCTTATTTCTTAGGGACTTTGTTTCTGAGGGACAGAATTCATCTCCTCCTCCTCACCTGTCACAAATCCCTAACAGGATTCCCCTTTCAGTCATGCCGTTGCCTCCTTTCCTGAGTGGAAAGCTCATCACAGATTCAGAGGCAGGAGTGGTGGCCCACTGCCATCATCATGGCAGTCTGTACTTCCTGGAAGGTGCTACCTTGTTGCACAAAAGGTTTTCTGATGGAAATATATCCTGGGGTGCCCCTGGCCAGGGCACAGCAGCGGCAAAAAGACGAGAGAGTTGTGTCCAGCCTGGCTGTGCACTTGCTCAGTGCCAAGTCCTGGACTCGGTCTTGAACCTTCTTTCTGTTTGGAGAGAGGAGAAAGTAGGAAAATGCACACCTTGCCTAAATGTAGTGGAGAATTAGTCCTCAGGCAGGAGAATCACACAGCTACCCCATGTGAATTTATTTCTCTTTCTGTGTTTGTGTGCGTGTAATAACTCTTGGAAAGCACACAAACACTCATGGCTCAGCTCTGAGCGAGGCAGTGCTGAAGCACAAAGTAGGCAAATTTGAAATTGTTTGGAGACTTTTCAGAGCTTCTCATTATCTCATTTGTGCATTTAATGATTACTGTGGGTGCAGTTTTTGAGGTTTGGATGCCACTGGCAGCAGTTGGAGGGGAGAGTCCTACCTGCAGCAGGGCAGAGTGACAGTGTTGATAGCCTGGGGCATTCTGTGTGGCCAGAACAGGCAGTCCTGTGTGGGATGGGTGCTCTGCTCTTTTATCCTGGGGAGGCATGAGTTTGGAAAGAGCTCAGGTACGTTAAGAGTGGAAACATCCCTAAAAAACGGAGGGGCTTTTACGATTTTAAGTCATCTATGAGCTTTTGAAAATTATGTTGTCTCTGAAGTCCTCAGTGGAAGCTCTCGGTTAAGAAAAGTGTTCAAAGCAGAAAATATTCCTCACACAGCAGGGGTGGAGCCCGAGTGGGTGCGTGGCCAGGGGGGGTTTGCTCAGACAGGCTGAGGAGCTGACAGGGTTAGCTGTGTTGTAATGATTTGTCTGAAAGGCCATGAAATCGCTGTAGGATTCTCATGCACGTGTCATAAACCCAGTCCTAGCTGAAAAGAGAGAGAGGCTGAACGATAAGGTGTAAAGGTTTTTACCTGTGATTACTTTTATCACAATGAAATATGAAAGTATGAAACTGAAGGCTGCTTATAACTCCTGTCCAAGGCATTCCTTCCTTCTGGGGGAAACAATAGGATGCAGAAAGGTGAAGAAATTAAAGCACAATAATTGAGTAAAATTTTTGATGAATTAAAAAATTAAATGAAAACCTTATGTAAAAATTCTACAGATAAATCAATTCTTTTTCCCCCTGTCTTTCTTTTTCTCTCTTTCTGTCTTTCTTGGAATCCACCCTGAACCAGATGTTGGGAGTCTGTAGTTTAGTGTTTTTGGATCCCTGCCCAGACTTTTACCTATCTTTTCAGCTATTTACATGGGTTTTATTTCTCCAGCTGTGCTTTCACTGATACTGTACAGTCACAGACCTCCTCAGTCACTAATAGAGGGAGTTACTGGATTTTCATTGAGATCAACAGTGATACCAAACATCAAGTGGAATAATTTTGTCTTTGCTCAAAAAGTAAAAGGATCAGGAGTAATGAAGGGTGTGAAGAAATCTGCTGTGGACAATGATAACACAGGAGGAGGGAAGGGAGTGGCACAGGAATTTTCTTTCCAACGCCATCACAGAGAAGGAGCAGACAGCTGCTGCTGCTGTGTATGGGAAAAGGTGCAGGGGAATGTCTTTTGTTTAAAACAGACTCAACTTCCATTGTGTTATTTGGCTTTAAGTGATTTTTTAAGTTTTGATGGTCCCTACGTTTTCATTTCCATTAAAATGATTTTCTCCTTTTTATACTTAGCCATTATTAAGGATTTTTTAGTTGGGTTATTGATCCATAAAGATTCAATGTGGGGGAAATTAAAGATTATTGGCATAACTGCATGTAGCCTATATGCTCTGGGCACAGAGAACTGCTGTCATTTGTCTCTTGTGTTACAGTGGGACTATTTTTGAACAGAAAAATCATGAGCCAACACATCCCTTCTCTGAAAGCCCACTAAATCTAGTTCATGGCATTGCTCAGGCAGTTGCACTAAAACTTTTATTTTGTGTTGGCGTAACATTTTGCACATTTCTGAATTACAGCCTTCCAACTTGTCTCAGCTGTGAGGTTCAGACTGGAGAGAGGAGAAGGTTTCTCAGCAGAGGGCTGGGAAGGGCTCTCCTGAGCGAGGCTCTATGATTTTTAAAGGTGTTGTGTGGCAGCCTGCCTAAGAGACTGATGCTTCTCGTTTGGTCCTGACTCTGGATTGGAGCCAGTGCCCTAGAGATTAAATATTCCACAGCCTGTTACCAATCCCCTGAGCAATCTCCTGTCTCCAGGTGCTGCTCTTTTACACAGACTTCTTCGCAAAAGCAATTTCATTGGCAGTGAGAATCGGCTGGTTCAGTTCAACTGGAATGTTTTAATGAAGTCTCTCATACCAGTCGGGCTGAGGATCACCTAATGGAAGGAAAGGCAAGGGAAGATGGGGGTATTTTGGAAGGCTGGTTTGCAGTGCTGTGTCTGGGTAGAGGTGACAGAAGTGTGTGTCTAAGAACTCATCACTCGGCTGTGATGAGTCCTGGTGTCTGAGCTGGGTCAGGACAACCACACCGTGCTGAGTTTGCTGTGGGAAATGCAGAACTCATCATTCCCCAAACAGCTTTAGCAGTAACTATTTGAAAGAAATCCCCCTGAAACACAGCTTGTCAGGATGGTTATAAAATGGGGGCCTGAGCTGTTGTGACCTGGCACAGCTGACAGTGGTGGCCCTATTCTTTAAGGGGATTACATCCCACAATCACCATGCTTGTCCTCTGCCGGTGGATACCCTACAAATATGCAAAATTTATACAGATCTGGATATTTGTGAATGTTAATGGAGTATTAGTAGCTTCCTTTAGGACAGTATTTCTGAAGGCAAGTTAAAATGAGACAGATTTAAAGTTACTAACTTTAATGTCCAGAGCCAGAAGGAGGTGATCAATGAGTCAAGACTGTATTTCGTAATCCAGACTCTCTCCTTGGTGCTCCTAAATCAGTTACACGTTTTATCTTTAGAGCTAAATCTTGGGCCCACAGTTCCTTTTCTTCCACACCATTTTCTACCAAAGACTAGGTCTACTACCTCAGCATGGGCATTTAAATTAGTACTTTTTTAGCATGTGGATTTTGATCCCTTTGATTCCTAAATAAGTTCTTGGGAATTTTAAAGTTTTGTTAAAAGATTGAGAAAGTGCACGGTTTATGTGTAAGAGGTACGAGGGGATCAGTTTGTGCAAAAGTGTATGGCCACATGAGCCAAAAGAGACTGTTCAAAGAGCACTCTTTATTTGTTTAATTTATGCAGTTTGTTAATGCTCTGTTGCATTTTAAGGGCCTCTGGAGGCCGCCCAGTTTGTGCCTTGGGGAGATGCTTCGTTTCAAACATGGCTCCTGTTAAAACCTAGAGGCTCTGGTTCTCTACTTACATCATGATTGTGATTTGATCCTTATTTCTACAACTCACATTTCACCATTTTCTTCCCTTCAATTTTTTTTCCCATCCCAGCAGCCATCTGGTACTTTCTTCTGTCAGCCAAGTTTCTGTTCCTTACCTGGAGCCTTTCAAACAGCCACTCTTGAAGAGAGTGGATTAACAGTTGTCACTGGAAAATGAGTTTACTTCCAGCTGGAAAAGCTGTGAAATATAACTATTCATTCATTGATATGTTATGCACTTCTGCTTGGACACCCTCCTTAATTCTGTTTGAAGGTAAATACCTGGGAACAGTTTTCCTTAAAAATCTCTGAGAAGACCGTTAGGACCTTTAAAGTGAGTTGGCTGATTTGACTTGCTCCTATTATGCATAGGGGCTCAACTTAACAAATGTGTTCTTTAGCTGGCAGGTATTTGGGATTAGCCAGAGATGAGTCTTGAGACTTTAATTTGTGTCAGATTTAGTCCAAATGGAAGAGACTTGTGAGCATTCTACTATGCTTATTTTTCTTTTTCCTTTTTTATTTTTTTAGTAAAATCTGAAGGTTGTATTTGTCCTGCATAATCTTTGTTCCTTTTATAATAAAAGTAGAAGTGCATACGTCACTTGAGAAGCAACCTATTCTCTTTTCTCTGGTTTATTTTAAGCATCCAGGTAAGTAAAATTTGCTTGTGTACTTCTAATTATTTCAAGAACAAAAATGTCTAGGCTAGTAGTAAAAGCGTCATGAAGTTACTGTAAGGTTGCATGAGTTTTGGCTGTAAATCTTACTCACCTTGACTAGATCTCATACTTTAATTCACTGGGGTATAAAATACCATTTACATTAGTTCTTAGTTCACTTAATCATAATTAAATGACTTCAGAGGCCAATAATTCTTAGAGACTCTTTCTTTGATGTGACACAAATAACAAACTGTGTTTGTAATGTGAAGGTGTTCTACTTCACTTTTTACATTTGTCCCAGCCTTATCCAGCATATAATGTTCTCTTTAGGTGCAGACATATGCTCTTGTTACATGCACCATATGGGTCACAGATGTGGCTGACATGGCTACATGACATCTTTTTTAATTTCATTGCACTATACCAAGCCTGTGCACAGACCTTTTCATGATGGTTTGAAGGGATTTCTGCTCAAGATTTTAATTTTTTTTTCACCAGAATGATGGGTGGGGGGAGGGAACCCACTTTTTCTGCTATCAGGTTATATTGTGGTAATAAAAACCCTCAGGAAGGTAATATTTTGTGGCTGCTGAATTCATTGTCACCTTAAGCATGGCTTCACTGCAAAGTACTTGTAGTTCTTTTTTCTGATACTTAAGCTTTGCTTTGCTTAAGAGGAAAACTCTCCTGATCACAAAGGATGATTTTTGGAAGGAAGAGTGAATGGATTCTCCATAAACTTAAAAAGTTTGAAATCCAAGTTTTGCAACTGCATTTTGATTTAAATGCAACTTAAGGAATAATTGTATGATAAGGAGTGTAATTGGAAGCAGGAGTTTGCTGCAGAATGGAACATTTGGATGTTACTTCAGTCAGAATATCTGTCTAACTAACTAACTAACTAACTAACTAACTAACTAACTAACTACAGGCTTAGTAAACTCCCAGTTTGGTTATGAGAGGTTGGAGGAACAGAAGTTATCTGAACAATAGTGCTGGTTAGGAAGTGAGCCAATAAAATTCCAGAGCAATACTTGTTAAAGGCTCTCATCATTTATTAATTATTATTTTTATTGTTGCCTCCAGAGGAAGCTGGGTTAGTTCTGAGAGGAAACATGTAATTTATCATATCAAATTTGAACAGCAGATTATTTGTGTTCTTCCAGCAGCAGCAAACACAGCCATGGAGGAGGAGTGCCCGTGTTAGGTTGGAGGTGAAGATGGGTAATTGATATGTCTGATAATCAACCGTGACAAAGAATGAGCACAAAAAGGGATATTTGGATTATTGGCAGTTGATCCAACACTGTCCCTGTTCATCCAGTGAAACCTATTCTTGGCAAGACTGAAAACTGTCTATTTCATCCATCTAAACTCTTTTTTGTCAATATATCAAAGAGCAAAGATTATGCAGCCTAATGTGAGGATGAACGGGCACAAAGCCCCAAAGGACAGGGCTGGAAAACCCCTGGGTGAAGGAGAACCTGTCACACTTAGAAAGAGTCTTTGCTGCAATTTGAGGTTCTGATGAGTGGCTGATGGCTTGCAACTTGGTACTTCTTGGGGTAGAAAAAATCATAATTAAGCCAGAGTTGTTCCATTAAAATATTTTATACATGTAAAAAAAATTTCTTCTTTTCCAATGCATGAAAGAATCCATGAGATGTTCAAGTATGGCATTTGTTTTTAACAAAGTGACCACACATAAAACCAGACACTGAAGGGACAGGGAGTGACGTGGAGCTCTGACAACCCAAACAGCAAATTTTGTGTGAGTGTGGTGGAGCTCAGGAGATCTCTGCTGTCTCAGTGCACAGCGAGTTGCAGGGCATGTGGTGGCTTCCTGTCATTAATGCTATCTAGGAGATCAGGGCAATTCTTTTTATTAAATTTGGAAAGTTTTCATCTCAACTTTGACCTTTTATTTGAATGTATGTTCATTTAAATTTGAAAAGCAGAAGTAGATTGCGATTCAAAGGAACTCATTTGTTCAAAATATTTTGGAAAGACATGGGGATAGTTTCAAAAGGTTTTGGCTTTGTTTTAATGGGAAATTTGCCCAAATTAATTTGCTTCCACAGTTTCTGCTTTGCTGAAACAGCAGAGTCCTCTTGTCCCTCCCCACCCAAATACTCTCTTCTTGATAAACCTCCTTCTGAATCTCACTGATATTGCCAGAAATTAGATATAAATGATATTCATGTGAAAAAAGTATATTCAGAAATGGGTTTGAATTGACAATCATCACTGTTGGCACAGATAATTGGACTAATTATACCAGATTTGCCTCTTTATTTTGCAGTCCACAGAGGCTGGGTGCTGCAAGTGGAACCATCTCTGGCCTGAATCTCTTGATCATAGTTTGTCCATCAATATATTTAATACATTCAAGGCCCTCCTTGATTCTTTGCAGCCCTTAGGGAATTGTTGCAGCTCATAGCATTGCACCTTTTCTCAAGGTTATTTTGTAAAACATTATGCAAAGACAAGTAGTCCTATTTCTGCAGAACAATTGTTGAAGGTCATGGCCTTCTTCCTCCTTCTGAAACCTTAGAAGAACCGTAGGTTTTGTATCCCCTCCAGACATTAAGAGGTCCATTTCAAAGCAGTGGGTGTGGGAGGTGTACACACGAATCTTTCTAACAAATAACCAGATTTCTTTTTTGACTTGACCCCTTTTGAGCACAACTTTGACAACTTACCCAACAACATCCATCTGAAAGTCTTCAGTCACTCTCTAGGATAGAGAATTTATGGGCAAGCAAGGTTTGAGCTTTGCTTAATTTGATCTGTGTGACTGGAAGCACAAGATAATTAATTGTCTCCTGGCCATTTAGATTCCATGGGGCAGCTGCTGCCAAAGTTGACTGTGGCAAGGTCCTGTTGTACTGGAGCCTACTGGTCTCTGTAGGGGAAGGGATGCCCACAGCCCTGCTGCTGGACAAGGAACTCATTTCCCAGCCCTGCTGCTGGCCCACAACATCCTGACACCCCATGCTGGTAAACTGGCACTTCATCCTGTCAGCTGCTTCTACATCAGCTTTTCACAGCAATCTGGAATGCACTTTTTTGTGAGATTGTTTCTCTACGTCCTATTAAGGTTCAGACAACTGAATTGCAGCTTTAAACCATGGGTATCCTGCAAGGAGGAGCTCCCAGCACAAAGAAAGGTCAACTGAGAAGAGAAACTGATGGCTGCAGAGGAGAGCTGAGGGAGGGAGGGTGTTCCTTAGAGCAAGGGGTGTGAGAGATGGACAGACAGGCTGGGATGGTGGTGGGTGGGAGCTGAGATTGAAGTACAGCCACTAAAAGTCATGTGAGTATTGAAAGGAAAGACTGAAAAAATGACCCCCAGGTCCATTGCCAGTTTTTCATGTCACAGGAGTCCTTGATGTGAACAACTTGAATTCCCCTGGCACGTTTACCTGCTAGACCTGTCTAAACCCACATGGGCTGATACTCTTTTCCTCTGCAGAGACCATGAAGTGCATGGCAGATTTCTTGTTGCTTTGTGATGTTGTTACCCAAACCCAGGCATTTGGCAAGTCCTGTAGAGAGGAATTCTCTGAGCTTGGCTTCAGCAAGGCAGAGATCAAACTTGTGCTGAAGGTGTTTCATGGATTCAGGACAGGAGCTGCACGAAGGCAGCTGAGACCTAATGGGACCATTTCCTGAGGTGCTTTCAGACTATCTGTGCCCTGAGAGGTTCTGCAAGAGGAAGGAACTGGCTTTGAGCCAGAAGCAGTCTGAGGAAATAAAAAAGCAACTGGGTGAATGAGATGGAATAAGTTATATAGTTATATAAGTGGATACAGTCAGAGGTAATACTAGCAGGTCAGTTTTTGGCTGTGCACCCCAGACATTAAATCTCCAATACCACAGCATAATTCTGTAGTCTGAATACCAGTATCAACCCAGAATAAATCAGTGGAAAAAACTCTCTATTACCTTTTAAGGAATGAGTGCTGGGGGTTGTCATTTTTACACAGTGAAAACCAATTGCATCTACCCTTGGATGTAGCTGTAGATGAAGTATTTCATTAATAGTCTGTTGCTACTGATCTATGGCCTCAGAAGGTATCCTCCATCTGGGTGATTCATTCAGCTGAGTTACTTATCCAATCCTGGGATCTCTAGTAGAAAAGCAAGCAATTAACCTTTCCTAATAAGAGCCAGAAGCAGGCCTTAAGGAAGTTAAAATGAAGGAGGAAGCTGGTGTTTAGTTTCCAGAGCAAGTTTTAACACCAGCAGATGGTGCTAAAATGTCCATTAAAAGGAAAAAAAAAACTAACAACCCAAACATCTCAAATTTCCTTAAAATCATAAACTGTCAGGGAAAGATAAATTGAGATACTTTAGCTAATTGCTGTGGAAAGTTGAATCTAGGGTGATGTTAGTCATCTTTTTACTTAGACTAGCATAACACACATGAAGATGTGTGTAGCCCTTATTTTCTAGTTTGCTTTCAAGATGGATCAATTTTCCTCGAGTCAGGTCTTTACCTTGAATAAGGCAACCCAAGTATTTCAGGAATTTTCATTCATATTCAAAGCAGAGATTAAAAGCTTTGTTGTATAATTTTGCTGATTAATTATAGGAATGATTTACAATTTTCAGACTCATTTTCCTTCTGAACAACTACTTGAAACAACTGGCAGTTGTTTTTCAAAGGATATTGCTGTATAATTTTGTTGGTCACTAAAGAAAAACTATGTGGGTTTTTTTATATACAGAAAGCCCTAAAATCACACAAAGAATAATCTTAAAAATACATTGTAAAGGAGTTGTATGGTTAAAATAAGGAAATTGGCATAGGAACGAAGAAATATTCAGTTCTAATTCAATATTGGTCCAAAGCTGGTAACTACTGAAGGCTGCTGGCCTCTAAGAAATGTGTTGGGAGGGTTTAGTGGGGCAGCCTGCAGCCACCCCAGGCACTCTGCAACCAGAACAAGAAATGAAAACCTTCTTGACAGCCTCTGCAAAGGGGGAACACCATGAAAACGGCTCTTTTCCTCTTAGATCTAAATGTAATATGGATTTGCACGTGTGGTAGCAAAGAGGAAAACGGGGGGTGAGGGGGTAGGTCATGGAGAGGAGGTGGTCTCAGAACTCCCCAGCAGTTTAGGGAGTGCCCACTTTCCCTCAGTTCACTGCTTGGATCTCAGCCCCTCAGGTGTGGGATGTGTGCAATAATGGAAATGCAGGCATTAATAATGGGGGGCATTTAGGGTCAGTGTCGGGCACATTTCTTGAGGCAGCACAAAGAAACTCTGCTGGAATTTCTGAGCACTAATGCTGCAGTAGAGGCCCAAAGCAACTGGCAGGCATTCCAAATGCCATATTCTAGCTTAAAATGGACTGCCCTGGGAGATTTGGGAGTTAAGGATTCTGCAACCAACTTGGTTTATATTTAAAAGTTCTTGACTTCATAACCAGGGATTGTTCTATGTCTCATCAGAAGATGAAGAAACATGTAAGGACTGCAAGTCTAGAAAACCTGCAAAGCCAATCCTACAAAATGACACCATCTTTTCTAAGGAGCTAAAAGTTACTCCCAGCAGGATAAGTAATATAAAATTATTTCTAGCAGAATAATTTGGCCTAATGTATCCAGAAGTGCTGAGCTACATCTGGTGTCTCTTACATGTCCTTGTGACAGTTGTGCCTGAATAAGGGCTGAGAAACACCTTCTAAATGTTCATTAATTGTGTGTGGCCAGTTGGGACTGCACATCTGCACCTCCCTGCTGCTCCCTTCATGAAAACTCCTCTGCAAAAATCATCCAGGTGACCGAGTGATGCAAGGTGTAGGTGTACACAGTGATGCGTTATAATATCCTATTGAATTATTTTTTTGGCAGGGGTGGTGTATAATTATTTACTGACCTGTGGAGTTGGTCACTGCATGACTGTGAAATTCAGATTCTAAGCAGCACTGTCATTTTGATAATTAGAGGCTCTGCCTTACTAGAATGTGTGCTCGTTAAGTTGTAATTTGCTTAAAAAAAAATAAATTAAAGACAGAGGTTATTTAGGAAGGAAGGCTTAAGACCAAGATTACATTCAAAGGAAATTAAAGACAGGAAGCCCCAGGGTATTCCAGCCCTGCCATGCAGCTCCTATTAACGAAAATGAAGTCTTACAAGCAGCACAAATTGTGGTGTCTGCCATAAGGCTGCCCAGCACTTTCTATTACAAGGTCCTGTTTTCTATTGCTTATGGCTTTGCCAAACTTAAATCATTCAGGCCAGAATTTTCCTTGCTGTCTGCCTTGGGCAAATATTTTTGAGAGTTTACTCTAAAATCCTCAGCCATTTCTCCGACAGGAATTAGGAACAAAAAAGAAAAAAAAAGGAGGCGTTGTTTACCCATGTTTACAGGGCTGTGTGTAGGTATGAATGTAAACACGGCCATGTGTATGTACATGTAAGAAACCCAAGAAATTTTGAGAAATATTAGTGTTTCCATGGTCTGCAGTGAGGAGGTGAGGACTTTATTTTTGAATCTGAAAAGTGACAATTTTAACATGCTCAGGGGAGAGTAATTTGAATTTTTCAGCTGTATTTTTGGAAGGTGCCACCAGAGCGCTCCGATAGAGAATCAGTTGAAGGGCAGTGGTTGAGGGGAAGAATGGCAGGGCAAGAGCAGAGTGGTAAAGGAAATAAAAGGAATTTAGGAAGGCAAGTGTATAAAAACAGTGAAAAAAATAGTAGTGAAAAATTGGAAAGGATGCTCTGGAGACAGTGCAGAGAAACAGGGGCAGAAGTGCTTTATAATCATTACTCGTCTGCACTTAAAACCCAGAGAGGAGCTTTGTTTCTCCCTCTCTTTCTCGTGGCAAATCAGGCAGAGTGTGTTGTGTATCCTGGGCAGGCCGACCACCTGGAGGGGTGGAATTCTGCCTCATGACATTTGATTTGCAGTGTAAGCATTTAAAAGGATTTATTCAGGTCCATAAATACCCCACTCCTCTCTACAAACTATTAAAACAATCCTTACAATGTGAAGTCAAAGGTCTTGTGACGGTTAATTAAGAACTTAAATGTTATTTTAATACCTTGGGGTGTGTAACTGTTCATTTATGTCCATTTGCCATTGACTTACAGCTTTCACCCTGTGCCTCCCACACCACATTCCCATCTCCCATCTCATCGCTGCCCTCTTCAGCGAGCTCCTTTACTCCTCTCCTCCTCTCACACACCCTGATTTTGCACATTACTCCTTTGTCCCCTTTTTTTGACCATTTCCCTCAAATCCTTGTCCCTATATTTACACTTCCTATTGCATTCCCCTTTCCTTTCACTCCCGTGAGCAGACAGCATTCTCCTGTTGCTAAAGGCTGGATCTTGGTTTCTTTTTCAGCCTGGCACAGGCTGGCTCTGGAGAAATCCTTCTGTCTCTTCAACAGGGCATGCAGAGCCCCTGCCCTTTCCATCACCACCTGCAGAGGTGTTTCTGGGCTCCCCTTGGCTCAGGTTTTACCAAAGCAGAGCCCTCCCCTCTGCCCTTGCTCTCTGCAGCCTTGCCCTCGCTCAGTCCCTTCAAACTCTGCTCCTTAGATCATTTTCCTGGCTCTTCACCCTCTTTCACACGTTCTGCTGCCTTGCTCTTCTCTCTTCCACTTGTTCTGTGTCTCAGCTGGTGCTGCATCATTTCCAGCTGTCTTCACTTTCCAGCAGCACAAGCTTTTCCCACATGGGAGTCTGCTCCTGCCATCATTTCCGTGCTTTCTCTTGCGATCTGAGGTGTCGAAGAAAGCCTACAAAGATCACAGTTTATTATTTCAAACTTTAAAACCTACCTTCTATCAAAATGCTTGCTGGACAATGCTGGCATGCCAAGCTGCATGAACACCTCTATGCAGATTTCTGCTGCCTTGTCTTTCCATTCATATTTCTCAGCCTTTTTCCCCCTTCATTCCTCTGTTTCCTGAAATTAACCCAGATTATAAGGTATGACCTGCCTTTTTTTACAATTTATGTACAGATCTTACACAATGTGTCTTTTTTCCAACCCTTGACAAGCCTCAGGCCATTATGATGTACATAATTTTAAAAGTAATTTGTATGATTTTGAAAAAACCCAAACAATTTAGAAATTTGCCTTTCAAAAAATGAGTCTTAAAGAAGCCAGTCTGTTTCATCACAGTGGGACTATCACAGCAGTAGCACAGTCTCATTTTATGTAATTAGGACAGAGTATCCTATGTTATTCTTGAGCATTGTAAATATTTCTGGAGGTTTTTTTCTTTAATCCTACATTGTGTGTGTTGTCTTTGCAACAATACTTTTTGCTATGGTAACAACTCTTTTATTGGAATCCAGAGCATGAACATGTAATGCTGCATCGACCCTTTTACTCCTGAGACAAATTAACTTTAGGAAGATTTGTTTTGGCCAAACTTTCAAGGAGGAAACAAAGTGTAAAAATGTGCATTAATTGAAAAAAGCCTTGCTTTTAAACAATATTTCCCATTATTATTGCCATTATTGTCCTTTCATTAGAGCCTTAGGTTTGAAGTCATTAGCAATTTTTTTGGAAATCACAGGGTGGGGAATATTATTTTGCTCCCATTCTTTTATTCCCATCATTTTGCACATCAGAAAGTAAATGATTTCTTGAGTCAAATGCACAACAGCTGGATGTTCCTGTACCCCCTCCCATTCTCCCAGATGAGAATCAACATCAGCTGTGGCTTTGTGCAGAGGCACAAAGTGGGATCGAGGCTGATTTAGCATCTCATTCAGCTGATATGAATATGTAATTATAATTAGGAGCTCCAGGGTCCATCAGCACATGTACAAGCCTGGAATTTCAGTTGTGTTTTGATGTATTATACCTCTCAACTCCCTGGTGGGTAATGAACCTGCAAGCCAAGAAAAGCCAGAGGTGAGAACTTTGTCTGGAGGTACTGCAGGGCTTCCCTGGAGGTCCTTCAAACAGTGAATCATCAATGTTGAAATGCTTGCAGCTGAATTCCCAGCTCAGGCTCAGCTACAGAAAGAAGAAAACTGCAGGCAAATTGGGCAATTGAATTGGCTACTCAGGGTGCCTGGTGCTTGACAGAGCTCTAAAATTGGGTTAACACTCGATACTGAGGGCAGCAGTGTCTGGCTGGCCCTAATTCGGCTGTGTTCCAAGGCTCCCAAGATCTTCCAAGTATCATCTTTTGTGTCCAAAGTCAGTGGGGGACACTGTTCAGTCATCAAGGAAGGAGAACAGTGTCCAGGGCTGTTCAGCTGGCACTGAGCTTCCACACTGTTCCTTCCTGAGGCAGGATCTTGCATTTCATGAGGGGGCTCAGCTCTCATTTGGAGCAGAAACTCTTGTGCCCCATAATACAGGTAAGGATTTGATTTTTTTTTCCCACACTGACAGGTTTTATAAATTCAGTGTATTCTTTACCCTTATCTGTGAACTAGTAGTTATTAAACCTTTCTGTCTCTGAGCCACCTTTCAGATACCTCTTGTTTTTACTACATTTTAATATAAATAATACAAAAAGAGGCTAAAACTGCTGGGTTTCACTCAGACAAAACTCCATGTATGTCAGTGGGTTCAGATCTCATTCACAGAAGTCTACCCCCTTCCCAATGAGCTTCCCACAGGTTTGGAGGGAATACCTTGATGGGATATCTATTCTCACAGAAATTAGGAACTAGAACAGACCCTGCTTTGGCTGCCTCAACTCCTGTAACTCAGCCTTTCCAGGGAGGGTCTGCCTTCAGTTCACTGTCAGCACTTGGTCCTCAGAAGGACCAGGAATCAGTTCTGGTTTGAGATGTGCTGGTGGCCACAGAGCAAACTTGGGGTGAATGTGCAGTTAATCATCTCACCCTAACTGTGGGCACTGGCCAAGGTTTTCTGTGTGTTTTAGTGCCCAGCAGAAGGAGGTTACATTGACCAAATAAATTTTGCACTAATTTATGAAGTGACTGATCTGTATGTAAGCTGACCTGAGGCAGCATTCCTGGCCATCCCATTCTTCCAGGCACAATGTCAGAATGGTTGGGATGGACCTGGACAATCATTTGATGTGAACATCAGCCAGGGCTTGGGGGACAAGTGACCCCTCACAGATTCACAGATTGTCTTTCTGCTGCAGCCCCTTTGATCTCGTGGTCCTGCTGAGCGACAGCTTCCCTGAATGAGACTTATCTACCTGTGGGGAAGGGACTATTGAAGGAATAACCTTTCATATCCACTTGAAGAAAGGAATTTCACAAATGCCAGAAAAAAAAAAAAAAGGTATGTGTAAATGAATGTGTGCTAATGGGAACTGTCAGCAAGGGAATCTTGTGCAAGCAGTTCCCAAACGGATGCAAGATGTTGTGGATAACCAAGACTGTCCAGCTCTGGAAATAAAATAAAGCACCCAGAATGGAAAATGTATGTTTAACACACTTGCAAGAAAAAACTTCAACTTCATATAAGGAAGAATGAGTATTCTTCCTTCTTTTGAAATTCTTGGGTGATCTGTAAACTTTGTAACTCTGGAATGATGTCCAGATGCCATATTAATATATGTCAAAGCATGCAGTGCAACAACTTTAGGTGAATGCCAGATTATAGGAATCCCACTTATTTCACAGTTACAGGAAAAAAAGAGAGAATTTTGGTGGTCCTTTTAGATTTACACCAGTCTTTCCACTCAGGTAGTCCCAGTTTCCTTCCACGTGGATATTTGGGTACAAAGCTACACCAGATGCTCATGGGAGCACTTCAGGGCCCTGCCTGAGGTACCTAAAATGCACCAAAGCAGCCGGGAACAAAGACCAGTTAATGTCCAGTGAAGAGGTCATGTGGGACTGGGATTTTTGGAAAGGTACTGAAGGATGTGAGTTCTGTAGTTTCATTCTTCTGGATGTAGGAACTGATAAAATTGTGCTGGTCTAAGTTGGAGGACTGGATGTGAGTGCCTCAAACATGGAAAGGATTCTGCTCAGGACAGTGCAAATAGGAATTTTGATGGTAGGCTCCTGGACTTCACAGCTCTATTTATGCCATTAACAAAGCAGAGATACTTTATAAGTTTTAAAGAATCTTACTTTATTAATTTTAAAGAATCATACTTTATAAATTTTAAAGAATCTCCCATACGAGTGTAAATTGCTGATTTCTTATAGCTTTGGTGTTTACATATTTGAGTTACTAAAGAAAATGGGGCCAAATGTCCATATTTGGCAGCCCCAATACGTAAGTTTCCTTACTTCTCTATTTTTTCTATCCTAATTTTATTTAATTATGAGACTTTTTAAAATTGTGCTGTAATTACCTGGTCCTATGCATTATGTAGAAGGATGTTGAGAGACATGTGATTGTAAAATCCAGACTGCTGTGTGCTGACATTTATGGCTTTCTCTCTCAGCACTAGCATGAATAGATGCTAGATTTTCTCAAGCTAAAATGTAGCTGGAAGGTTTCTGGTAAAAAGCAATTTGCATTTTTGGACAACAAACAGAAAAAAGGGCAGATACAGTTTTCCAGCACCTGCTCTGGTTTTTAACTTCTTCCATTGAGTCTCTGTATTGTTCAGAATTGGTTTTCTGCCTTTCCCTGGAATGCCTAAAATTGGCTTCTGACAGAAATAAAATATTAGGATAATTGGATTCTGTCCTTTTTCATGATATCATTTTATGTTTCCTTTAACATGAAATCCATAGAAGAGATGTTTCTAACATTTCCTGAAAAATGTCTTTCAGCATAAGCTTTTTCCATCTGCTTTTGGAAAATCAGAATATTTTATAATTATACAATCATCTTGCTCAAGTTACTTGTTTTCTATTAAAACACTTTGTACTGTTTGAGGTGTCATCTGAGAAAGACTTAGGAAAAGTTAGAACTAAAATTCACCTTTCTGTCTAAAAACTGCTCATAGAAAAAGATAACTGGACAGACTTGTGTTTTTGAGAATGATGTCAGAATTTCCCTCTAGATATCAATTATTTATTAGCTTATGATGGAATGACATCATTCATCTTAAATACTGGGCAATAGAAGTCTTTGCTAACTGTTCCCTACTTTTGGTTTAATGGATGAAGCCCCCACCAGTTTCTTAAAACTGTTATTCCAGCTTGGAGCTGATACACTTGAAATAAATTTGGACCATTAGGTGAGAGTTTTGTAGAATCATGGAATGGTTTGGGTTGAAAGGAACCTTAAAGCTCATCCCATTCCACCCCTGCCATGGGCAGGGACACCTTCCACTATCCCAGGCTGCTCCAAGCCCTGTCCAGCCTGGCTTTGGACACTGCCAGGGATCCAGGGGCAGCCCCAGCTTCTCTGGGCACCCTGTGCCAGGGCCTCACACCCTCCCAGGGAACAATTTGTTCCTGACCTAAAGGTTGCCGTGAGTAAGGGTCCAGTTAAAATAAAACTAACAGTCAACCAATATGGTAATTGGAAACTGGTAAGACGTTTGAGGATGAGATAAATTTTGGGGGGTTGACTCAATCTAACGTACTTTTAAAATTTTTAACTTCTGGATAGTTGGAAATCAGGAAGGAATGACTAAACCCATAGGAATAAAATATAGAAAGGGTTTTTTTTAGTCATCTGAACTGAGAAAAAAGAAAAATCAAGTAGCTCATTTGAGACTTGTCAGGAATAATCCTGTTCTCTCTGTTCGCTATTCTTGCTCAGCTTCTCGATGAACACCCTGAAAGGATGAGCACATGGAGCAGAGGCAGCTCTGCCCTTCCCTGGGCTGTGCTGGGCAGGTTTTGGGCCGGGCAGAGCCCCGTGCAGCCCGGCAGGGAGCACTGCGCGGACAGCGCCCAAAGCCCCGCGCCTCCTCCGCAGGGCTCCGGCCGGAGCGCAGCTGCTCCCTGCGCCGCTTACAGCAGGGCACGGGCAGGTTAACAAAACACTGACTTATGTCTGAAAATGCTGCGAGGGTCAGCTGCTACCGAGACGTGAAAAACCAGCTCCGGACAAGTGGCTGTGTCCGCGGGAAAATCCTGCGGTACCGTGCCAGGGGTTCTGTGAATTATTAGGTTTGCGGTGTGTAAACAATATATTTGAGCTCAGTTTATGTGTATGGCTCGCTCCTGGAAGGAGCCGTGACTCCCGCTGGCTTCGGTGGATGCTGCAAGTGCACAGTCTGGTGTGTGATGTGGTTCAGAAATGCTGTGTTCAAAGCAGAGTGAAGCTCTGGGTTAACCCTTCCGAGCCCAGAATTCCTGCAAAAGCACTCCTGCTCTCTTATCTTGGGTTTGTGTATCCAGGCATTCACCAGGTGTCATCATGCTCTGATCACTCCATGTGCACAGAAGCTTCACTTTTGTGTGATACACACACGTGCAGGGTTCAGTCCGTTTAATTGCATTTATTGCATTTAATTGTGTGTGAATATGCAGATCATGTGCTTGTGCAAGAAGCTGTATCAACACAGAGCAAATTCTTCTATTGCACACAGACAAGTTGTGTAATGGAAACAAAAACCTGCATGTTTGATAATTAAATTGAATTAGATCCCTAGTGCTGGTGGATGGTCCCCATGCCTTAAAAAAGGGAGAGGAAAAGGAAAGGCATTTAAAAGTTTTGCTAGACCATAGTCTTGGTATATGGAAAAGACAGGAAGCCAAATAACAATGACAGAACAAGCAAGTCCTTGTTGTTCAGAGTGGAATGACCAGGAGAAAGAGTAGAAAATGTGTATCTCAATGGTCCAGTGGGAATTCAGACACATGGACTGAAGAATTTCTCTTATGGAAAAAAAGGACAATGCTGGTTTATATCTGAAAGATGATTACAAAACCAGGGATGTTGATGGGACCTTTACTGTAGGTGTACTGTGGCCACATTTCCTGGAACAGGGAGGAGCATGAATAATTAGGTTTAACAGCAATTATGTTCAATATTCTGGATTATCTGAATATTTTTAGAACCAGAATTGCAGGTAAGATAATAAAGATATTCCTTTGTGGAAGTGCTTAATAGACTGTGTTTATAGGGGTGAATAAAAATAAATAAAAGCAGCAGAAATGGTAAAATTTCCTAATGCTCTTTCACCTCAACTGAATCCATACTTGTCAGGGAAGGTAAGGCTTAAAAAGGAAACCCTCTGGAAAAGTTTGAGAGCTGCTACTTTAATCTTCACCTTCTGAGAAGTTTCAAATATCAAGAGCAGGGAGAGAGGCTGAGTCTCTAATTAGCGAGGGAGGCAGGTAGGACATTAATTGATTTGCTATGCTACTGCTTTGACCTGAGCTGTGTTTGAGAACAATAGAGGAGCTGTAATGTTCCTCCACGACAGAGCAGAGCTTTTATGTGATAGCAGCTGAGAGACCTTTGATCACAAACTGAGGCTGTAAATCTGTAATTTTTATAATTGTATTTTTGCTACATCTGTTTTATTTTTTGTCATTTATTTTTTGCTTGGGAACCAGTTTCTCTGACTTTGGCTACTTTCTCATTTTACACAGTGTTTGGAAAGTCCTGAAATAAATGTCTCTCTTCTAATAATGGCATGGTACAAACCTAGCAACATTTGTGAGAAAGTGGGATAGTCTGGGTTTATATATGATCAGGTCATCATCAAGGTAAAAAGTAGGAAAAGAGGGGAAAGAAGGTGCAGAAAGATGGAGGAAGGATTACTTTTTATCTGTCCTGGATTGTCATCTAGGGTCAAACCTACTGTGTGACTGTGTCTGTCATGGCTCCACAGCCCCAAATTTCACAGTGAAACTCGATACTGTCACTGCACAGTCCTTTGGAAGTTGCCTTCAGTAAAGGTGTTTAATAGTGCAAAGAGTTTCATTAATGTTTTAGAAAGAAAGAGACATTTAATTTCGAGAGAAACAGAAAAATAATGCTATAAAAGCAGTGTACCTATTGTGACAATTTGATCTCGAAACTGTTGGCTTACAAAAACGCGTGGGCCTAGGCATAATTTAATCAGTTTGTTGGGAAGGAGAAAAATTAACAAAATGGGTGTCTCAACTCCTATATAGCCACAGAGCAGAAGAATTGACTGAGAATATAATGAAAATGTGGAAGACAAACACACAAACATCAGAAGTCTCAGAAAGGAAAGAGCCAAGATATTTTATTTGCAAACGAAAGGTCCCTGACACTGAAGATAACTCCTGGTGATCCCTTTTAACCATTTTTTTCAGAGAAAGACTGCTTTCCCTAGTGTCAGCA
>VZTG01000782.1:0-11751 GCA_013397845.1 Melanocharis versteri | reverse complement strand
GCCGAGTGTGCCCCACCGGCTGCCCAAGGCCTTCAGCACGGGTTTTGTGGGCTGCATGCGGGACGTGCTGGTGGACCGGCGGGAGCTGCACCTGCTGGA
This sequence comes from Melanocharis versteri, assembly GCA_013397845.1. Classification (NCBI taxonomy): domain Eukaryota; kingdom Metazoa; phylum Chordata; class Aves; order Passeriformes; family Melanocharitidae; genus Melanocharis; species Melanocharis versteri. The sequence goes on along the minus strand of VZTG01000782.1, from coordinate 11,652 downwards.
GGACGCCCTCAACCAGCCCCGGATATTGCACTGCTCGGCCAAATAGAGCCCAGGGACCTCCCTCCCTCCCCCTCCCTCCTGCCTATTGCTGTAATTATTTTCTATTTTTGTAAACTTATTGCTTTTTATATTTTTGGGGGGGTGGGGTGTGACAGGGAGGGCAGGAAACCCTTTTTTCTTTCGGGTTCTTTGGGCGGTGAGGCTCGGCCCGAACGGCAGCGCCACAGAACAAACCTCGACCCGAGGCTCCGACAAGTGACAGAAGAACTCTCCCACTGCAGCGCCGATCTTCTTCATACTTGAAGCTTCTTTTTTTTGGGGTTGTTTTCCCCCCCTTTCTCCCTCGTGTTTTTGGGGGGTTGTTCCCCAAAACAACCCTGTGTTCCTGTGGGGGAAACGCTGCTGGTGCTGGCGAGGCCTTCACGGATTCACTGCCTGGCCTGCGCAGGGAATTCCCACCCTGCTCCGGGCTCTGGCTCTTCCAAACCTTCTCCTGGCCCTGTGTTCACCTGATTTCCTGCTGCCCCCTCTTCCTCTCACTATAATTTATGTGTGTAAGGATCTCAAGTGCTTTTCTCCTTCGAGCTCTGCTCAAATCAGGGATGCCACGCACTGGAAGGGACAGAGCCGGGCCTGCTCCGGGCAGGCGGCCAAAGCTTCGCTCTGTGGTTGTCTCGTGACTCTTTGCTGGACTGAGAGGTGCCGCCGAGGCAAAAATGTGGATTTTTCCAGCCTCTTCCTCTTGGACACGTGCGGGAGCAGCTGTGAAACCTCATTCCCACATTTTGTGTTCATCCAGACGTGTCCCGACCCCCTCCGGCTGCTCTTCCCGAGGCCACCGAGCCTTGGCCTCCCTCATGCTGGGGATCACTTGGAGCTCCTCTCCAAGAGCTGGGAATTCTCTCCCTCTTCCAAAGGGGCCGGGAGATTCCCTTTTCCCTTCTCCAAGATCTCTTGGATGTGTCCTTCCATGCCCCACAGCGTTTTCCAGCCTCGGGCTCCCAGCCTGGCAATGCAGAGCTGGCACTGGAGCCTCTCCCACGAAGAAAATCCGGAATTTTTTACCTCGGACTTGGAGTTTTTGGGTCTTCCACGCTCCTCTGGATGCTGCCAGCCCAGCAGGAATGGCTCTAACGGGAATGGGAACGAGGCTGGGGAGTGTTTGGGGGGCAGTTTTAAGCATTTTGTTGCTAGAAAGGAAAATTTTGGGGCCAGTTCGGAAGTTTCTGGGGTGTGACTGGGAGCGGCAGCAGCTCTGGATCTCCTGGAAGCTGGAGAGGAGCAGATGGATCACAGCTCTGGAAGAAATCCCATCCTGCACTGGGATTCCTGCTCCATGGGAAGGATTTCCTGGTGGTTTGTGGCCTCTGTGTCCCTTTCCCACCCTCAGCTGGCAGCTGGAATTGCTCCGTGGAAAAACAGAGATTTAGGGAATCTATTTGCAGGATCCCACTGGGTTTTGGGTGGGAATTCCTGCCCCAGATGCCAGAATTTGGCACTTTTTCCCTAAATTTCTATCCCACCTTGCAGGGCGCCCTTTAAAAATGGGGGTTTTGGCACCAGCTTTTGAGCCAGGAAAAAAATTCCTTCTCTCAGGGTGAGCTCTGAACAAAGGTGGAACCAAGCGGGGAAACCTATGGAAAACCACTTGGATCTGCTTTTATTTCGTTTCTTTGATTTAAAAAAAAAAAGGAAATCCCCAACCTGTGCCATTCCTGTGGAAAATCCAGGGGTTAAATGTTCCACAGGGGGCTGTGCCCTGCGTGGGACGAGGGCTCTGCTGTGGCTGGGGGGTTCTGGAGGTGCCAAAATCCCAATTTTTAGTGGCTGCCGGGTCCAAATTGGGATTCCTGGTGGGAAATGCTGGGCTGGGATGGGGTGGGATGGGAGGGAGGGAGCTGGGAATTCCTCAATCCGTATTTTGGGAATGGGATTCCCAGCTGGGCTGGATGTTCCAGCTCCAGAGGCACGGGAAAGCTGATTTTTGGGAATGCCGCTGAAACGAAGCCAAGAAACGGCAAAAAAACCCCAACAAAAACCCAACAACTGAACAAAAATAAACATAAAAACTCCATCTGCTTTTGCTGGGGCTTGGAAATGCCTTAAACCAGGATTTTGTGTCCTCGTGGGGGAGCATCTGGAATTTCCAGCAGCGCCCTTAGGGCCGTGCACTTCACCTGGGCTTTGTTTTTAATAACATTTATACCACAAAACGTGTGGATGAAAAACCACAAAAAAAGACACTGAGGTTGTTTTTTTTTTTGGATTTGATTTTTTTGGGCTTTTTTTTTTTTTAATTTAAAATCCCCTGAGATGTCCGTGGAGAGGGTGAATTCCTGACTTTGGGACCTGCTGGCTGAATTCTGAAGGGCGATGCACAGTAGAGGAGCAGCATGATATAACCATTACTAACTCGTGTCTTTCGTCAAATCACCGAGAAATAAAGTTTGGAAACGATTAAAGAGGTTTTTAAGGGGCCTGGTGCTTCTTTTTTTCACTGGAATAAAGGAAAATCCTGCTTTTTTTTGGTGCTGTTTGCTGGGCAGAGGGGGGTGAAGCAGAGGGGCTCCTTCAGGTGCTTCCTGTGTCCCCTAAATTCATTTTTTTCCCCCAAAATCCAACCCCAAATCCCAGGATTTGCAGGACTTTTGTGTCTTTCCTTCCCCTCCTCTATGGCCAGGGAGTGGTTTCAGCTCTTGGGAGTCTCCACTTTTCCCTTTTTTGTCTCTTTTGTCCCCTCAGCAGCGTTTTCCAAGGAATTTTTGCATCCCACGGATCTCCCAGCACTGAGGTGATGCCCCTGGGGGTTGTTCCTCATGGATGGCAGCATTTTCCCTGCTGGAAATCCATGGAAAATCAGCTTCAAGCAGGACGTGGTTTGATAGAAACGTTTTCAGGTTTGACAGAAACATTTTTGGGTTTGATAAAAACATTTTCAGGTTTGATAGAAACATTTTCAGGTTTGATATTTCTGCTGCTTCCCATAAAAGCCAGANCCCAGCACTGAGGTGATGCCCCTGGGGGTTGTTCCTCATGGATGGCAGTGTTTTCCCTGCTGGAAATCCATGAAAAATCAGCCTCAAGCAGGACGCATCAATCAGCTGGGAAAAATGAAGAGGCTTTGTAGCTTCTCATTTTCCAGGTTAAATCAGGGAATTCTCACCTGGGACAACCCCCCCAGATGGGAGAAAATGTGGATTTTCAGGATAGAGTGGCCTGGGAATGCAGCTGGAATTGCAAGGGAAAAGGGATAACGGGGAGTAACTGTACACATGGACACCTCGAATTGTAGAAAACATAATTTAATCCATCCGGGTGTGCTCCTTGCACACAATACTGCATAAAAACTTGGAATTGGGAGCCAGCATTGCCAGGAAATCTCTGGGAATCACTGGCACACCCCTGTTTAAATAAAACTAAAGTGTCAGCCACTGGCCAGGTCTCAAACTGACACTTTGGAAGATGAGGAGGGCAAAGCTGTCCCAAAAAAATGGAATTTTTCGGCAGCAGCGAGAGGTTCAGGTGAGGTTTGGTGATGTGGTGACTCCAGGTCGGGCTCAGAGCTCAGCCCGGGGTATAAAATCCCCTGCCAGGCGGGCAGGAGAGATTTGGAAGCATCTTCTTGGGAAAAAGGCGTGAAATGGGCGCTGTTTTGTGGGAATGCTCTGGGATGGATCCGGGTTTGTCAGCAGGAGGCAGCAGCTCACCTCCAGCACTAGGGAACATTCCCAGCCTCTGGAATGTGGCTGTTTCACCTTCCCAGCCTCCGGAACGCGCGTGTTTCCCATCTGTTCATCCAGCCTAGAAATGCCCTTGCCCTCCCCATCCCGGCTCCTCACGGGAATAACCACGGAGCTGCTGCAGCGGGCAGAAAACATCCCTTTATTCCCTCGGGAACTGGAGGAACGGCGCCTCCCGCTGCCCTGGGGGATGCTGTGCCACCCCTGGGAAGCTCTCCGTGCATTCCCAGCCCTGGATTCCATGGAGAAGCCGGCAGCGGGAGGCACAGGGGCGTTCCAGAGGCACGGCAGTGCGGGGTGGGATGTGGGGTCTGCCAGCAACCCCAGGAATGCGGCGGGTCCTGTTCGGCACAGCCGCGGTGGGGATGGAGCCGGGCAGCTCCTGGAAAGGGGTTTTGTCACGGATCCTGTCAGGGCAGCAGGTCCTGCTCCTCATCCCTGAATATCCAGGGGCTCCTGGTGCTGCTGGAACAGGGTTTTGTCACAGCTGCTGTCAGGGCAGCAGGTCCTGCCCCTTGTCCCCGTGGAGCTGAGCAGATCCAGGGGCTCTGGCACTGCTGGAAGGGGGGTTGTATCCCAGAAGCTGCTAGGGCAGCAGGTCCTGTCCCTTGTTCCCATCCCTGAGCAGATCCAGGGGCTCCTGGCACTACTGGAAAGGGATTTTGTCCCAGATCCTGTCAGGGCAGCAGGTCCTATCCCTTGTCCCCGTGGAGCTGAGCAGATCCAGGGGCTCTGGCACTACTGGAAGGGCAGCTGTGTGACAGAAGCTGTCGTGACAGCAGGTCCTGTCCTTTGTCCCCGTGGAGCTGAGCAGATCCAGGGGCTCTGGCTCTACTGGAAGGGGTNCCAGGGGCTCTGGCACTACTGGAAGGGCAGCTGTGTGACAGAAGCTGTCGTGACAGCAGGTCCTGTCCCTTGTCCCCGTGGAGCTGAGCAGATCCAGGGGCTCTGGCTTTACTGGAAGGGCGACTGTGTGACAGAGGCCGTCAGGGCAGCAGGTCCTATCCCTTGTCCCCGTGGAGCTGAGCAGATCCAGGGGCTCTGGCACTACTGGAAAGGGGGCTGTGTGACAGAAACCGCCGCCGTGGTGGCCTTGGGGGGCAGGTACTCGGGCCTGCTGACGGCCACAGTCCGGGTGAAGCAGCGCAGGTTGCCCGTCTTGAGCGCGCACTGCACGGGCCACAGGATGATGCAGAAGAGGATGATGATGAGGGCGGAGAGCAGCACGATGCGCTTCCAGTCGTCACACAGGTCGCAGCGGGACAACCTCCCCACCAGCCCCGTCGGAGCGGCCTCGGTGCTCTCGGGCTTGCTCATGGCCACGTCGATGGAGATGCACGACTCGGGGTCCTCGGGGTCACCGGAGGCGCGGCGGCAGCACAGCTTGGTGCCCTCCATCCACAGCACCTTCTCCTGCTGCAGCTCGGGGGGCAGCGTGGCCAGCAGCTCCTTGCTGGTCTGCAGGGCCGGGGCTCCCTCCTGGGGGATGTTGGTGAGCTGGCGGCAGAAGGGGCAGGGCAGGAGGTCCTCGGGCTGGTTCGGGGGCAGCCCCGTGCTCAGGCGGGCCACGCACTCCAGGCAGAAGACGTGCGAGCACTGCAGCAGCTTGGGGGTTTTGAAGGTGTTGTCGTAGGTGTTGAAGCAGATGGAGCACTCCACGGGCGAGGTGGGCTTGGGAGAGGTGGGGTTTGGAGAGCTGGGGGAGCCCGCGGGGGATCTGCCCTTCCTTTTGCCATCCCCCGGGGAGCTGACGATGATGGGGCTGATGGGGATGGGGATTTCTCCTGGAGACGCCGGCACGGGGCTGGTGGGAGACTCCGGGGTGCTGGAGTGCCACAGCTGGGAAAAGCAGGACATGACGGAGCCTCCGGAGAGGAACAGAGCCCTGGGAGACTCTGGAAGAGAAGAAAAGCACAGGGTTTATTCTAAACGCCGTCAGCAGCCTCGAGTTCAGCCCGTTAAAGGAACAATTTGCGACTTCCACTGCATCCCGAGCCCGCAGCAGAGCCGGGAAGGACACAGGGAACCTGCTGGAAGCTTGGAAGGTGAAGTCAAAGGTACAGGGTGATGCCTTAGGATCTCAGCTTTTCTATTTTTCGTGTATTTGTAATCCTGTAATTCTTTAGTGGATAACTCTAAACTCCATACACAGCGTTAGCTGCTGCCTTCACATTTTATTTTCAGACAAAACAATTCTGTCAGACAAAACAATTCCGTCAGACAAAACAATTCCTCTCCAGGCCTGGGAATCAAAGACACCTCACTGTCCGGGCACCAAGAAATGTAAACAAAAGTGAGGTGGGGGAAGCAGACTTGGGGTAAATGACTTCATTACCTGAAGCTGTAATTGGAAGATTAACCCCCAATATGCAAATACACCAAACTTGTAAAAGTGTAAAAACCCAGGACTCTTCGTCCATTTTAGGTGTAGGGGGGGATTTTGTCTGCCTTAAAAGTACCCAAAGGCCCTTCAATAAATACACGGCCCCAGTCCCAGAAAAACTGGGTTACAAATTACTCCTGTCCCTTCATCCCCCCTCAGAATCACCTGCTTTTCATTCCCTTAATTTCATCTGGCCTCTATTTTAAGGCAGCCCAAAAAGGCATCAAGAGAAGCAAGGAACCCGCAGAGATCCCCGCCAAGCCTTTCCCGCCAGGCCCCCGCTGGAATTGCAGAGATGGGAGCGACATTCCCGGCAAATTCCTCCCTTTTCGGGGCAGGAAAAACACGAGGTGAACCTACCCCGGGTGGTGCTCCCCGGCACCCGAGCAGGGAGGAGAGCAGAAGATTCCATGAGGGAATCTCTGCTTCTGGGAGGCCCTCAGGGATTTTGGAGCATGAGCCAGGCCTAAGAGACAGATAAGACTTTTCAGTGGGGAGATAACGGGGGTGGGGGGAGAAAGGCTTTTTGGGGAGCTTTGTGCCGTGAGCCCGGCTCCTGGGATCCACCCAGGGATGCTGGAATTCTGGGAAAAGCCAAGGGAAGTGGGGAAATACAGTTTTGTCCTGGCAAAACTGTGGAATTCTCAGCCTGAAGCTGCAGCTCTGTGCTGTCACGGTGACACAGCAAGGAGGAAATGGCCTTGGTGGCAGAGCCGGGGGAATTCTCTGCTGTTTCCTGGTGTTTTCCCTCAGGAATCGGGGATCTTCCCTGTGCTGGGCTCTGGAGCAGAGCCAGCGCCATGCACTGGGTGCGCAGGAGCCCGATCCCAGAAAACTGGGTGAGAAATTACTCCTGTGCCTTCATCCCCCTCGGAATCACCTGAAATTTGGGTTATTTTAGGCAACACCTGCATCCAGACCCAACTTTGCAGCTCCTGTTCCTTCACCCCCCTCAGAATCACCTGAAATTTGGGTTATTTTGGCAACACCTGCAGCTCCACCTACATCCAGACCCAAATTTCAGCTCCTGCCCCTTCACCCCTCTGGGAATCACCTGAAATTTGGGTTATTTTGGTAACACCTGCAGCTCCACCTACATCCAGACCCAAATTTCAGCTCCTGTACCCGAAAGCAGCAGGAAATTCCTGGTGACAGCCCTGGTGACAGCTGGATTCCCGGGGAACATTTTTTTGGGATGTGTCAGGGATCCTCCCCGCCCTGCCGGGAGATTTGCCCGTGACAAGGCAGCAATGCTCAGGTGTTTGCTGTAATTACAGCCCTGTGCTCACAACCTCCTCACCCCAGAGCTTAAATTTTAGTTTCTGTGGTCAGAAACACCAAATATTCCCCACATTCCACACGGGAAAAAAAAAAAATCCCCATTATTTAAGGATGACGAGTTCACCCCTCTCCCCTCAGAGCTGGCACTGCCACCCTTCAGAACTTCCCTTTTTGTGCTTCTTTTCATTTAAATATGGATTTTTTTTTTGGATGCAGCTTCTCCTGAGGTTAAATTTTCTGCATTTTTCAGCGAGTTTTAATGACTTTTAATATATTTTTTGTTTTTTCCTGCCTACAGATGTGTGCTGTAGCACAACCTGGCATCTGCTGCTGAATTACAAATCCAAGCTGGCACAAAGGTGAGGAAAACCTGAGGGAGTTTTTTCCTTTTTTCCTTCATTTTTTTTGCCTAAGTCTTCCCTTTTGCAGAGCTCCATCCCCTAAATCCAGTTTTTTGCAGTTCCTGCGGGTTTTTCAGGAATTCTGAGCAACAAACCAGTGGCAGAAGGGAAGCTCAGAAAGGGAGAAGCCTTGGCTTGCTCAAGCTCTTATTTCATAATCTGAATTATGAAATTTAAGCTGCTCTCAGGAGGTTTTTACTGGTCTGGGCTACATCAGCTCCAGCACAGCAAAATCCTGAGTAAACTCAAAGTTTACATCATAAATTTGCTTTCAAATAAAAATCCGAACTTTCCCCCACGTTTCCCATTTGCTAAATACGATTGTGACATTACAGAAGCTTCTTGGTTTTAATAAATTGAGATTCTACTTATTTTTATCACTTTATTCTACTTGTTTTTGTTGGATATTTTGATTTTTGGGGTTCTGTGGATCAGCTGGAACAGAGGGATTTGGGAGAGCACAGATGAGACACTTTTAATTCCCTCTCTGCCCCCTCGGACATGTCAACCTTCCCCTTCTGCCTCTTTTTAACAGAATTATTTGGATTTTAGGGGTTTTTTGTTTGATTTTCTGATTGCTTTTTTTTTAATTCAGAGCCTGCAGCTCTTTACCTCCTTTTCTCAGCTCTTAACTGGCCTTTTCCAGAAGCTTCGAGCACACCAGGAAATAACAAAACCACTCAGGAGAGCAACAGAAAGGAAGGAATTCCATACTTTTTATAAGTTCTAGGAATCTTTTCACACCAGAAAACCAGACAGAGAGGGGTCATATTTAGGACAGGATTTAGGATTTAGGATCAGGATTTGTCCTGTTCCAGTGATCTCCATTCCAGTGATCCCAGTTCCAGTGATCCCTGTTCCAACAATCCCTGTCCCAGTGATTCCCACTCCAACAATCCCAGTTCCAACGATCCCTAAAATGGGATTTTAACCCCCAGCCAGGGAAGAGGAGGTGGAGGGCACAAAAAAGGCTTTAAATACCTGTTCAGGTGCTGCTAGAAAGACAAAAACATCTCCAGATCTCTCGATTCACACCTCCTCTCCAGAAATTCCTCCAGAAATTCAGGCTTGGAGCCTTCGGAGTCGATAATCTTAGAATGTGGGTTTTTCCAGGATAAGGAAATCGAGGAGTTTCCCGTGCTCGAGTGGCTGCTGCTGCAGCTCAGGTGAGTTTTATACCTTCCTGTGCACAGGTGACTTTTCCTGCTCCACCTGCCCTTCCCCATCCCTCTGAATCATTCCCGGCTCCGGCCGGTTCCTGGGACAAACAGCCTGGAATGCTCCTGATAAGGGACTCAGGCAGGGCGAAAACACGGCACAAATCCCTCTCTGCCAGGCTGGGAAATGCTGCTTTTGAGGGGTTTTTTAAATTTTACATAATTCTCCATAATTTTCCATCATTGATCTCTCTTTTCCAAGTTGGGAAATTCTATTTTTGAGGGTTTTTAAAAACTTTTCCATAGTTTTGTTGGCTGTGGAGAGGTCATGGTCGTGGAAATCTTCTGGGATTGGGAATTGTCTGAATCTCACGGATTTTAGGGAAGTCTTTTGGGATTGGGAATTGTCTGAATCCCACAGATAGAACTGGCTTTGGATTTGACATTCCCATATTCCTAAATAAGATGGAAATAACAAACCAGAAATAATATAAGAAATAATAAAATTGAAATGAAATACGAAAAATCCACTCCAGCGAGCTAAAGAAGAGCTTCTGTGGAAGTTTTAACTCAAAATCGTGGAAGTTTTAACTAAAAATCGTGAAAGCTTTAACTAAAATTGTAAAAATTTTCAAATTTGGCTCCAGCTGAGGCCGTTTCTTCCATGAGAAATAATTTAATTTAATTAAATAATTTAAATTTTGAACGAGACGCAGGCACATTTTAACCCTTTCTCTGCCGCGGCAGAGTTTGGGTGTTCCCAAGGCTTTTTTCCAGTTTTCCCACTGGGAATGGTGACTCCAAGCCTGGGGCAAACTGGGAAAACTCCTCCCTCCCTCTCCAGGATCCTCGGGATGACGAGCAGGGCTTGGCTCCAGAAGTGAGTGGGAAGTTTGGGGTTATTTTTATCCCTCTTGGAGGGATGGAATGATCCCGGCTGGGATTGGGCGGATCCCGAAGGATTGGGAGGAGATTTCCCTGGATTTGGGTTATTTGGGTGCTTCCCAAAGCCATTCCCTGGGGGGAAATCCTGGTTCTAAGCTGATTTTTTTGTGAATCCTGCAGGAATGAGCCTGGAACGCTCAGGGGAGGCGGAGGAAAAACTTGGGATAAGCTGACCTTGAGCAAAACAAGGAATTTCTGTGATTCCTGTGGCTCGTTTCCCAAAATAAATTGATTTAAAAAGTTAAGGAAGGGAATTCAAAGCCTTCATTTTCCTTTCTGGATGAATTTAGATGGCAACTCTGAGGATGGGGTTGGTCCCAGGGATTTCCTGCAGGATCCCACTTGATGGGAATAACTTTGGTTCCAATATTGATGTTTTCCATCATGAAACCCTTCCCAGGAATGAGCCTGGAACACTCGGGGGAGGTGGAGGAAAAACTTGGGATAAGCTGACCTTGAGCAAAACAAGGAATTTCCACGATTCCTGTGGCTCATTTCCCAAAATAAATTGATAAAGAAAATTTAAAGAGGGAATTAAAATCCTTCGTTTTCCATCCTGCTCCTTGCTGGATTAATTTAGATGGAAATTCTGAGGATGGGGTTGGTTCCAGAGGCTCCAGCCAGGGATTTCCTGCAGGATCCCACGTGCAGGGAATAACTTGGGTTCAAATCTTGAATTTTCCATCATTAAACCCTTCCCACCATCCGAGACCATTCCCACCTCATCCAAGAGCGTGGGAATCAGATTTTCTAAAAGCCGTGGATCCTTTCCAGGGGGGAATCAGGGAAATTTGGGATGAAAAAGAAGATTTTTTACAGCTGGTTGAGGACAGGAGCATTTAAAAATTCAAGCTGGGGTTCCTGAGAGAAGCAGAGGAATAAAAGCAGAGGTTGGAGCTGATTCCTTGGCTCAGCTTTCCCTCTTTTCATTCCCTGAGCTCGGCTTATCTCTGGAGATAAGCTCAGGTCTCCAAGTAAAGACGGGTGGAAAGAAAAGGCAAAATGCACCAAGCCAGGAGCAGAAATTCCTCTGATCCCGCTCTGCTTCATCCAAATCCAGCTCATTCCTCTTTTTCCTGAGCCATCAGCACATTTGGGGCTGCTTCAGGCTTTGGGAGTTGTTTTAAAGCTCGGGTTTGCTCCTAAAGCTGCGCCTAAAGCCTGAGAGGGATTTTGCTTGTTCCTAAGGAAGGGCAGCAGCGTCAGGAACCAAAATGTTCTGGGCTCAGATGGAGCAGGACAAAATTCCTGCCTATCCAAGGCTGTAAATTAATGGATTTTTCCCTGATTTTTTGAGGAAAAAAATCCAGCTGTGCTGGTTTAAAGGGGGTTAGAACCAGCCTATCCAACCCCCGGTGCAGGGAGAGAATTCCCTGCAGGGTTCAATGCTGGCAGCAGGAGAATATTGATATTATTTTATTGTTATTATTTATTATTAATAAAAATATTATAAATCTAGAATATGAATTATATATTTAATATTTATTATTTCTTTATTTTCCACCAGCTCCCACATCCACACTCCCCAGCTCTTGAAATCCAGGGAGAGAATTCCCTGCAGGGTTCAATGCTGGCAGCAGGAGAATATTGATATTATTTTATTGTTATTATTTATTATTAATAAAAATATTATAAATCTAGAATATGAATTATATATTTAATATTTATTATTTCTTTATTTTCCACCAGCTCCCACATCCACACTCCCCAGCTCTTGAAATCCAGGGAGAGAATTCCCTGCAGGG
>VZTG01000781.1:75463-149422 GCA_013397845.1 Melanocharis versteri | reverse complement strand
CAGAGATCCGCCGGGATCCGCGCTGCCCGCTGCCCGCGCAGAGATCCGCCGGCGCGGACGCTTGGGGCCGGGTCGCCGTCGCCTCCGCGTCCTCCTTCTCCGCGCCCTGCCTGTGCCGCGAACGAGCGAGCGAGCGGCGTCGGGGATCTTCCGAAGTGCCGAGGGACAAGAGCGAATGCTGGAGCTTCAAAGGGAAAGCCAGAACTAGTGAGGAATTTCCAGTTTTAGTAAATCATCCGCCTGTAATTAGGAAAGTCGTGTTTGTGAAGCACTTCGCAGATGAAATATGCAAAGGACGGGAATGTCTAAGTGTTATTAAAATACTAGCTGAGCCAGATTTTAATGGGAGCTTGCTGTGTACTTTGATGGGAACGGGATCGGTCTCGGAGTGCGGATTAAAATGAGAAGATGCGAAAAATGGTAATAAAACGCAGGGTTGTGGCACTGATTTTCACTGATTGCATCACAGCGTTCGCGGACCTAGGCTTTTCTAAGTGATTAAAAAAGTACTATAATGGGCAAGGAAAGCAAGCTCTCTCAAACCTGAAGGCTGATCTGTACCTTCCGAGGGAGTTTTAGAGCCAATAAAATCTGTGTGCTGTGTGGAGAGGGCTTTTGCCCGGATGAGGTTTGTGCTCCGGTCCGTGGAGCAGAACGGAGCTGTGGCATTGCAGCCCAGCTCCTGCCGCTCTGCTGTTAGAAACGGTGGAGCGAGGGAGCGATTACGTAGCCTAACGTCCTCTTTTCCCCTAAAGCAACAGGCTCGGTGTGGGCAGTGCCCGTGCGAGCTTCTCCCGTGTTTCCATGGAAGGGCTAGTGGCGGGGAAGAATGCCTGCCGCTGCTCTGGCTGCGTAAGGCAGCTAATTACCGTGGTGGTTTGTGACGCGCAGCCTCCCGTCCCGTGAGGAAGTGGGCTGGGAGACCACCGGCTGCCAGCATTCCTGGAGCCGGAGATCACGGGGATCGTGCTCCCGCTGCTAACGTCCCTTTCCTGTATTACCGCGGGTCGAAGGATTCCAAAGGTGGCCACTGCGTGTTGCAATTGGGGCACGCAAGATAGGGGTGATGGTAACAGGCTGGATTTGCTTCCTGGCCACAGCCACCTCAGGCTGGAGCTGCGTATTCCTGTCCAGCGGCAAAGCCTGGCGCTGCCGATTCCGAGGGCAAGGTGTTGTGCTCTCGGGATGTGTCAGGGGTGCTGGATCGCTGTGCTTTGTGTAGAGGAAAGTGGGTGGGTTATGCCGAAAAGCATCATCCACTCCAGGGCAGAGGAAGGTGGGTCCAGCAGTGGCAGTCCTGTAAGAGAGCAAAATGACCTTAACAAAGGGGGTGGTCAGGACCCTGGGACAAACCTGACAGCTCACTCTGCCCCGGAATAATAGGGTGTTGAACAGGAAGGGGATGTGAAACAGGCCACTATGATTCAGCTTGGACTCTGGAAGGTTCAAGATTTTAAAAAACCCTTCAGAAGAGTGAGAGAAGAAGCCTTGTTGTTCTCATCAGGCTGGCAGAAAGTTGGAAAAACAGACCATTCCTTGTTGTCTCCTGGAGAATCAGGTGCAGCAAAAGGGTTAATGAGGCAGTGAGAAACTGCCCAGCTCCTTTACTGGTGGTTCCTTGCCTTTCCCATTTGGTTTTGATCTTGTTTTACATGTGTTTCCTATGAGAATGTCTGTACCTATTTTCTTTTGGCAGAGAACAGTACAGGAAGAGCAGGTTGTGATGTGAAGAGGCATCTCGTGCTCCCCACAGGTCAAGCTGCTCCAACTTGTCTGACTGCCTGTATCTATCCGGTATCCAAGCCTGGCTTTGTGCAATGAGGTTGGAAGATGATAGTTCCATCTTTCCTTGACCACATCTCTGTGGGTGCAAAGCTGGCTCTGCCTCCCCAGTGAAGCCCCCAAGGCAGCATTGCCAGAGAGAGGGTGAAGATGCTGGCAGTTTGGTTGGAAGCAGGAAGAGTACAATTAAGATGAAGAGGGCAAACACTTGGTTTTTGGTAGGATACACCTATTACAGGTGTGTATATAATCCACGGTTAAAAAGGTGGCATTCGAAATTCGCGTTGCTGGATCTCAAGTTTAAGCCTCAGGAATTTTGGTTTAGTCTGTCTGCAAACTCAGGAAACCACCAGCAAAGCTTTGAAAGTTTAAAGTGCTCTATCTGAAGCAAAGTTTGGGCCCTGCTGTGCTGAATCCCAAAAGGCAGCTGAACGCAGGCAACCTTTTGCCTTTCGTCCCCGGATCTTAAAGCATCCTGCAGAGGAAGGTGGTGCTCTTATCTGGTTTTAGAGATAAGAATGCTCTGGCATAAAGGAACGGAGTGCCTTGCCTAAGGTAGTGCAGCAAGGCAGTGGCAGTGTCACGAAGCAGATCAGGTTCCTTCACTCTGGCACCATTAGTCACTGAACTCCATCCTCTCCTCCTCTCCTTCTTCTGATTATTCCATGAGAAAGGGAGATGAGGAGGAATGCATTAGTTCAACAGCTACAGACGGTGATAAAACGAAAGTGCAAGCTCAGCAGACAGTATTTACCTCTGGTGGAGCAGTGGGAGGCAGAGGCACACGGGCTCCCTCAGATATTTGTCTCCTCCCTGGTGGAGGCAGATCTCCTGCAGCCGAGTGCGCCTGCAATCCTGCAGCACTCAGCAGTGCCACTGGAACATCAAACTGGAGGCAAGGACAGCTGCTCCTCTTTTCACTGCCTTCCCCACAGAGCAGCGATGCACGGGGTCCTCTACAACTTCTGCAACAAGCGTATCACATCATTAAAACTTAAAATGTACTAGCTGTGGTCTCCTGTAACGCAGAGTTTCTGTACGGCCTCATCAATGCACAGCTGACAGCACGCTCTTTCTTGGAAGCACAAACTTCCTTGACAGAATGCTATCCAGAACTTACTTCACGGCCTCTGTTTTTTTAGTTTGTTTCCTAAATTGCAAAAATTCAAAGTTGATGGTGCTCTTAAGAGCCTCCTAAGCCCCAAAAGGAGATTTATGAGCTTCGTATTTTAGGCTGTTTTGAAAAGTTCAAGCCCAGGTATAGACTAGTTTATTTTTATCAACTACAGGAGAATTACAAGGCCAAGTGATGAGAAATCAGATATATTTTGGCATTTGACATGAAGTTCTTTCTATTCTTTCCTTTTCATTGAGGTGTGCAAATAAATTACCAAGTCTTTTGTGATAAGAACAGCATTCCTATTACTCTGTTGGATAGTGAGTTGTCTGTTTCTTCTTTTTTTTTTTTTTTAATTTGAGCTAAACTATCAGAATGAAGTTGCAGCCCTGATATTTTTAATAAATAAAATTATGCAAGACCTTATCTTTCATTCTTTGAAACTAAACCAAATAAATCCAAATGTATTTTCTGCTTCCATTATTCATATAGCAGGAACGAGGAGGAAGTCTTAGAACACTTTATCTGAGACACAGAATTAATTTCTCTCAAATGCATTTAAATGGAGAAAGTGTACAGGTTCAGATTCAGGGTATTTTTCTTTTTTTCCACAGTGGAGTTGCTTTTACTTTTTTAGATCACTCTCAGGACAATTTACTTATTTTTCCTGAGGTTACAGTTCAAAAGAATACAGCCTAGGTGGACGAGCAAAGGCAGGCTGCAACTGGTAATCTCTCGAGCCATCACTGTCTGGAGAAGCTGCTCTTTGTTGTGATGCTGAACAGCAGCGCTGCTTTCCCAGCTCCTCTTCCTAAGTTCCTGGTACTCTCGTGGTGTGAGGTTTAGCTCTTGGTCCCTTTTGCTTGTTGTTTTCTAACGTTTTGCCCCAACGAACACGGATGAAGTTCCGGGACAGGATCTGGCTGGGAGTGTTACAAACTTCTGCAGTAGTTGCTGACCTTTGCAGATAGATGAACAGGGAAGGGGCTACTTGAACTGACAGGTCGCTCTCTCACGGGTGCTTTTCTCTTTCGTACCCAGTTTTTCCTGATGGTGTAAAGCTGGATAACCAAATCATGCTGTGAATAACCAAATCATCCCTAGTTAGCATGCACGGAATGAAACACTTGAAAAACTACCCCCGTGTTAGCAGCAGTATGCAGACTCCAGTCAAAACAGTTTGTAGTCTTAGACTTTGATTTGGAAGGGAGTAATTCAGTTTGTATCCGAGCAGCTTTAGACACGAGAGTGCTTTTCACTCTCAGATGTTCTGCTGAAGACAATGAAGGAATGGGCACTTTTGTTAAAGGTAACTTGTAAGAAGCGTAATGAACTCCTGAAGAGCTTCTGTAAGCAATAAGGTCTGTGACCTCCTGACCCGTTTCCTTCAGTTCCTAGCCCCTGATGGGTGCTGTCCTGTTTATGAATGCCACCTGTGCAGCCAGCACAGCAGAGGTATCTCGAGATCTGGAGTCATCCCTTGCCTCACACGGCTGGTGATACCTCCATGCTTAGGAGATCCATTTGGGAAGGCTGTGGTGTGGCCTGTTTGCATAATGGCAGCAGATACTGGGTTATATTGCTTCGGCTGCTTCGTCCAACTTCTTCTTTTTTCATGTGCACACACCCAGAGCTCAAACGGGTATGTCAGAAGGAAACTATCTCCGGTGAAATCAGTGGGGGCTGCATGGGTAAATCCCTCTGCAACGCTTTCAAAGGGCAGGTACGTCTATAGACTGCCATTAAAGAAAATTGTCAAGACGTATATTTATATTAAAGTGCAGCCTGGAAGTCTTGATGTGCTAGATGGGATGTAAATGCATGGGAGGAGGCTATCCCTGCCTTGGAGGCTCAGCCAATGTCGTGCAGCAGGGTAGGGGCACAGCAGAGATCAGTGCTAAGAATGCAGATTTCCGGCTTCTCGTCTTTGAACAGAGTCTTTAGCAATTTGGGTTGGTTTGTTTGCTATATATACTCTTAGGATGGAAAATAATCCTTCTCCCTTTACTCCTTCTGTTTCAGATTTTCTTTTGATATAAATGAAGAGGACAGAAATAGTTGAGTGGAGCAGAAGACTTTTTCCTTCTCATATACATAATTAATACACAGAACTTTGATCCTAAGTCAGTCAGCAGAGCTGCACCAGTAACCTTTGAGGGAAAACACAAGAAAGATCAGACTCAAATGATGGTTATAACCTTCCTTTTCCAGAAGACATTAAGTGTATTTGAAAATGGCTAACTACTACTTTAATAAATTGGTCTTGGTTTGAATACTGCAGCCTTGGCTGCAGTGACCATGAAATGGTGAAAGGCAGCAAGGAAGGTGTGCAGCAAATTCAAAATCCTGGGCTTCTGGAGAGCAGACTTTGGCCTTTTCAGGGATCTTCTTGGTAAAGTACCACGGGATAAAGCCCTGAAGGCAAGATGAGCCCAAAAAAGGCCGGTTAATATTTAAGGATCACCTCCTCCAAGCTCAGGCGTGATGCATCCCCACGAATTAAAAGTCAGGCAAAAATACCAGGGCACCTGCTTGGATGAACAAGGAGCTCCTGGACAAACTCAAATACCAGAAGGAAGCCTGCAGGGAGCAGAAACAAGGACAGGTTTTCTGTGATGAATACAGAGAGACTGTCCAAGCGTCCAGGGATCAGGTTAGGAAAGCTAAATCTCTGATGGGGTTAAATATGGCCAGGGACATCAAGGACAACAAGAGACCCTTCTATAGGTACATTGGTGATAAAAGGAAATCTGGGGAAATGTGGGTCCTCTCCAGAAGGAAAAAGGAGACCCAGTTACCTGGGACATGGAGAAGGCTGAGGTGTACAGTGACATTTTTGCCTTGGTTTTCACAGCAAGTGCTTCAGCCACACCTCCTAGATTGCAAAAGGCAGAGGGACTGGGATAACATAGAACCTCCCATGCAGGAGACCAGGTTCAAGACCATCTAAGGAACTTGGAGGCAGACGAGTCCACAGGACCACATGAGATGCAGACACAGGTCCCAAGGGAGCTGCCAGGTGACGTTGTTAATCCACTATCCATCAGAACTGAGAAGTCACGGCTAGTCCAGTGAAGTTGCCACTGATGGAAAACAAGGAGGTATAACCCACATATTTTGCCACTAAGGGCAAATCGTGCCAGAAGAATTTGGTGGCCTTCTCCAACGGGGTTCCAGCAGTCGTGGATGAGTGAAGAGTGACTGACATCCTCTACCTGGGCTTGTGCAGAGCATCCGACTCTGTCCCACACAACACCCTCGTGGCCTTCCCCACGGGTCAGTACTGGGACAGGGGTCATTTCACACCTTTCTTGGCGACACGGGCGGTGGGACTGAGTGCACTCTCAGCAGGTTTGCCCACAGCACCAAGCTGTGCGGTGCAGTCCGTGCTGGAGGGAAGGGTGTCATCCAAAAACACCTTGGCAGCTTCAGAGGTGGGCTCAGGCAAGCCTCATGAAGTTCAACAAGGCGCAGTACCGGGTCTTGCAGGGCAATCCCAAGGAAAAACATCGTGTGGGAGGAGAGCAGCCCTGGCTTGGGGATGTTGGTGGATGAGAAGCTCAACGTGACCCAGGCACTGGCAGAGGTTGCCCAGAGAAGCTGTGGCTGCATCATTCCTGGAAGTGTTCATGGCCAAGTTGGATGAAGTTTTGAGCAAGCTGGTCTAGAGGAAGGTGTCCCTGCCCATGGCAGAAGTGTGGGATCTAGATGGTCTATAAGGTCCTCTCCAACCCAAATCATTCTGCAGTTCTGAAATACTCAGGGCAAATATGGTAATTTTAATTATTGAGCACTTGTAACTTCTTTCCTTTTCCATTAAACAGTTCTCTTATCTGTAGAGAACATGCTCGTGTCTCACAGTGCTTCTTTCTTTAGTTTTGACCGTGAAGCTCAAAAGAGATGAACCAAATCCTCAATTATCGTCTTGAGATTTGTCATGACAGCTTTTAACTACATCAAATACTCCTGTGAATTCTCCCCACCCCAACCTGTGAAGATCCTTTGGAATACACCTTGTCTCCTGAGTAAGGAAACACTGTGCTCTCAGTAGCAGAGAGGATACAGAGTTTCCCATATAAATACTCAGATGAACTCTTTTCCAGGTCACCTTTACGTGTGTGGAAGGGACTGGAGCTTTCTGGCCTTAGTGGGGATGATGGTTGATGAAAAGCCCTCCTGCTGTTTTTTCTGTAGAGGCTGGGTAGAGGAGCTGCTCTCTGTCTGCTGGGATCGATGACAAAGCTCCTGACTTCTGGCTTTAGGCTTGGCTGGGGGCTGGCCCCGGAGTGCTGAGGGTTGGAACCACGGGTTAGGCATGAACAAACATCAGTTTTCGTGCTGGCAGCATGAGTAATGTGGCTCCTCAACATCACTGCCGTGAAGGAAGAGATCAGCCTTGGCATCACGTCCTGGCAAATGCGTCCGGCTCGCGTGTGCTCACAGGCAGAGTCTGTGCCCTGCATCCTGTGAGGCAACTCCTGCAGGCACAAAGAGAGGCTTTGGGTTTAATTATATATTATTTGAGCCAGAGAACAGCCAGTGACGTGTGTTCCTGTCTGTGGCTGTGAAATGTGTATGCTCATCCTATCACCCCACAAACACGTTCTCTTGGGAATATGTAGGAATCAAAAGCTTTGTGTGCAAATGGGGCCCTATTTCTATGTCATGTGAGGACCTCTCTTGTGTTTAGAGTAGTGACATCCTTCTCTCAAGGGAAATATCTCACAGGGATCTTCCTAAAAGCTCAGAAACCACCCTGAACTGAGAAATGATACAAGCAGGATGTATTATTGCAGTAATATTTTGGCCGATTGGAATGAGGACAAATGAATTCTCAGTGTTTGAATGAACAGAACTTTCAGTATTTCCAGTATTACCGTGAAATGGCTTGAAGTCTGTCCTGTAAATGTACTGAGCAGGCAATCCATTTTACCTGTTCTGTTTGTATGATTGATAGTTGATTTCAGCTTTTATAGCACAGGGCTCCATTCAGATAAGGTTTAAATACACAGCTATGAATCCATAGGTAAGAGGTGTCGTCTTCTTCTCAGTTATAATTAAATCCTTACTGAATTTAGACTGTGAGGTTATTATATTCTCCAGTCTCATTCTGTCCAGATGTGATCTTCTAACTCTTTGCAGGAAACATTCCCAAAGCCTTCCTCCTGAAATTTTGTATTATTTTCTCAAGACATTTGTATCTTTGACCCATTTCTAAACACTTTGCTTTTGTATTCTTTGTAGAGCATCATGCTACCCTTGGATCGAGTTTTATGAGGGGTTCAAGTGAGTAAACAAAATTTATAGGTGAATGAGTAGGTATGCTTTAAAAATGATTTCAACAAAACATAATGCAAAAGGACTTAAAGAGAGTATGAACTGGATATAGACAGTGTATATTCACTGACCCCATTCTGACACTGACAGTGGCAACTGGATTAGGTCCAGAGGCCAGAAGTCTCTTTAGAAAGCAAGAAGATTTCAATGATGCCTTTCTTTCCCTTGAGCAAATACATCCTGAATGGCAGAAAATAAAATGAGGGGCAACTCAAGCTGGTGGAAAAATGGGAGTGGTAACATGCAACGTGAGAAAGTAACCCCAGTTAAAGTCACATGGAAAAAGCCCTGGAGTTGGGTGCATGCAGCAGGGAAAATAAGATGTGTTATTCTTTGAAGCCTGGCTTTCCTGAGAGCCCCAAGAAGATGGTGAGATCTCAGGAAATGATGGGTTTCCCTCAGGATGGCCCAGCACAGGTCTGAACACGAATATTGTAGGAGACACCTGAATTGTTTAGCACTTGTTGCATCGCTATTAATAATAAAAAATATTTTGTTTTATCCTTTTCCTTCAGCTTAATAAGACAGTGTGAACCCTAGCTAAGGTATAAGTATGAAATTGCAATGAAAGTGATGGAGAGATGACCGCGAGTGCGGCGCAAGGAAAATAAGAAAAAAAAATATTCAGGGGATGTCAAGAAAATCAGTCTGCTCTGACAGTTCCTAGGGCTCTGTTTTAAAGAAAGTGACAGCAACGTTGGTAGGAACAAGAATTGACACAGCACTGTAGAATATCGTGAGTGATCCTGGCAGAAATGGGGAGCAGATCTCTGCAGTGGCAAATCCTCAGAGAACCACGCAGGGGTTACGTGCAACAAGTGAGGAGGCTGATGATCACTGCATCTCCCTTTCTGTATAATGCCGTGCTTTTTGCACCAGAGTCTTTTCAGCCGGGCCTAAGGATTGACAAGGGTATTAAAAGTAAGGTTGTGTCTACCCCATTCACTTGTCACCGGGGAAAGAACGATGCTCCATCCATCACCAGCCCCTCGAGCTGCAGTGGTCTCTGCATTGTAATCCCCTTGTTATTGTGAAGAGCCTCCAGCCTCATCCTCTCTACAAACAGCTCCCAGGGAGTCCCGTGGGGCTCCTGAGGTGGGTGGGGGTTCTGCTGGCAGCTGATGGCTCTGGATGCCTTGCACGCATTTCTCCTCAGTGCTCACAAAGTCAGCTGTCGAAAGCTGACTCTTCAGTGGGAAAAATAGCACCAGAAGGCCACATTTACAGTGTCTCCTGGCCATTAATGACTGAAGAGCAGTAATTTTTTAATGATTTAATATGTGCCATCTGCAAAGGCTGCTGTTGTAATGGCCCATATATATTTTACATCCAGTGTGGACTTGAGACTTATGTGTCACTAATGAGTACATAAAATAATAAATAAAGTTAATTTGGGTGTGTTTTATATGCAGAGAACAAATGAGTCTGTTACTTCTGCTAGGAATATTCATCATAAATCAGATTTTTAGTAGCTTAAAGTCAATTAACTTCTTAAAGCTGTGATGGCTTACATCAGCCTAAGCTTTGGTTCAGGCATCCTTTTGAAGGTGTACTGCCTACAGTTTCTTGTTGTAATTCATGGCAACTTTTGAATCCTATGTAGTTTGTTTCAGCAAGGATATTTAATTTCATTTATCATGAGAAAATGTACTTTGATTACAAAACTTGGTTAGCTAGTTGTTTTTAAGTAAGAGGCACTGTACAAGCTGATTCTAAAAAATTCTCGACCTCAAAATTTAAATCCCTCATTGTTATGACAAGTCCTCTATTCTTTTCAGCCTTTCATTCCTCCATTATATTTCTATCCTCCATGTACCAGCACCAGCCATTGGTTTTGGCAGAGTTTCTTAACCTTTGAGCAGGAAAAGTTAAGTGATTTTTCTCCATCTTAGAGTTTTAGCACTCTTGACAGCTCGAGGCCTGTTTTTCCTAAGGAATCTGTCAGCGTTCAGTGTTCTGCTCAGAGGCACAGCCTCGGGCTTGTCAAGTTGTTTATGGCTTTAGAGCTCTGTGCTTTGGGTGTCCAGTCCCAGAACACGCTGTTCAGCCCCTGCTGTGCATGACCCAGCTCCACTAAAACTCTCCTCCCAGGCACTAGGGAAGGTGCTCTGTAAAAGGGACAAAGCAAACCAGTCAATTAAAAAAAAAAAAAAAGAAAAAAATTTGAAAAGGGAAAACTGAACCCTTCACCGTGGGGTTTGGGTTTTTTGAAAAGAAAAGGAGGATAAAAAGAGAGAAGCCTCACATATTTGGCAGAAACTGACATTATTGGCATAGAAGCAGTGTCAGGAGGGAAAAATAGACCTTACTGAAAATCCCAGGAGAATTACATTCTGAATAAGTGAAAACTTGATCCTGGGTTGCTGCCACAGGCTTCAAGGAAAGCTGAAGGTGCTCAGAGCTATGTGGCACAATCCTCCAATCTTCGTAGCCTAGGACGAGCTCCAGTCTCATCTTTCCCCTATTAGAATACCTGCTTACTCATCCTGCAGCCCAAGGCAGGGATATGAAGCCCTTTGGCTGGAAGCTGCAAGGAAGCTGAAATCCTAGATCAGCATGCTTGGCAGTGAGGGTCTCAGAGTACAGCAGACTAAATCCCAGGAAGTGGAGCAGCTGCTGGGCGTGCTACAAATACCTGGATATCCACAAAGCTCCCACCATCTTTAATTAGAGTGGATTTGGATGAAAACTTTTAATCCAAAGATTGAAATGAAACTCGAGCGCCGAATTTGCTCAGTTCCTGAACTTTCTGTTGAACTTTTAGTTTTCTCTATTCACTAATAGGGCTGATCATGGTTTCCAAATGGAGGGTTGGAGGCCTTCAGGTAAGCAGAGCTCTGGAAAGGTCACAGCCAGGGCCAGGTCCTGTCAAGCTGTGTAGGCAGAAAATTGACTTGAATTCTCTCTAGAGTTATTTGGCTCCCACCTCCCTTCCCCTTTTCAATCAGTACAGTAGAAAGTTTGTTTGAAGGGAGATAATTTTACAAAGTGCTGAGTTCAGTGCTCCAGAGCCTCTGGCACCCAGCAGGAGACTTGCATGCTTTTAATCTATCTCCTGTGTTCCTATATTAAAGGAAATGTTTTCAAAGTGATTTGAGCAAGTTACCTGTGTGAAACCTGCTAACAAATAATAGGATATACGCTTGTAACTGTTACTTCACTTTCAAAGCTTGCCCTTAGGAGCAGAAAAGATTTCTCATTGCTAAAAATACTTTTCTTTAAAAAATGTAAGAAAGAGAAGAAAAGAAAGGCTCTTGTATGTGAATTTTCATTGCTGTCTCTCTTCTGCTGGCTTTAATCATGTAAACCTCCCACCAAGGTCAAGGGGAGTTCTGGCTGATTTACAGGCTACAGGAACTGGGAAGCTGATGCAGATTTAGTGACTCTTTCTATAGGACCAAAGGAAACAGTGGAGGCAAGAAGGAAATCTCAAACCCGGGAACCTCCTGAGTCATTTCCTCTCCACCAGTGTTTCACTCCTTGAGAGAAAAATCCCCACTTATTTGAAGGGCGAATTCTTTGAGAGCTCCTGCCCATGACTGCAGCATTATCCTGTCAAAGAGCAGATCCTGCAGCCGTGTGCTTGGGCTGGGGAACGCTCCCATTTCCCAGTGGCTTGGAGGATGCTGAGGAGATTCAGGCAGTTGTAGCTCTGGGCTAAGACTTTGCTGATCCTCAGCACTTAGCAGGACCTCATTTATCCTGTGTGCTGCAAACCTGCAGAACCGTGGCCAGTCCCAAAGCACTGTGATCCTGAGTCCTCTTTAATTTCCTGGAGCTGGTGGGATCCTCTCTAGGGACACAGCAGCAGGGCACAGCAGAGGGGCACAGAGCTGTTTGCTGCTCCTGTTCTCAGGAACTCCCTCTGCTGCCCTCACCTGCGTGCTCAGCCCTGAGCTCTGCCCTGGGCTGGTCTCACGATCTGGCAGGGAGGCTGAGGTCAGGTTTAGCTCTGTGAAAAGCAATGTGGAAGAGCCCAGAGGGGAAAGAGATGGCCATCCAGGGAATGAACAGCCTGCTGCCTGCTCAGCACAGCGTGATGCTGCCTCTGAGATTTTGGTATAACTGCAAGAGAAAAGTGAAAGGTCCACAGAGAGAAAGAAAAAAATGGGAGAGAAAGGGATACTGCTGCTTGGGAGTTCAGGCTGTGATCTTCTGCTGAGTGGTGTGTATACACTGTTGTTTAACTACTTTCGCGTGAGTTAGAGAAAGATTCCTGTTAGTTTTGCCCAAATACATCTCTAGTGACAAAATGTGGCAATGTAACTCATCAGTCCTTCCTCCTGGAAAGAGAATCTCACAGCTGCTTTCCTTATTTCACTTCCCATCAGCATCTCTGCTACCACTGTTTCATGTTGAAGTAATTTTTCTGCAAGTCTCTTCCATCACTAGAGCTCCTTCTAATTTGAACAGCTGCTTGCGCTGGTTGGGCTAAGATTTAGGCCCACAGTAATAGGATCTCCTTCCTAACAGGTATTGGGGGAGGATTTGCCCCTTCTTCCCTTGCATTCTGTTGGACCTGGCAGCTTCATCCCACCTTGCTCTGCTCTGCAGAGTTTAGCTCTTTCTGCAGCTCCCGTTGTCTTACTGGTGTTTGTCCACATTGGCTTAGTGTGAGTTAAAAACGGGCACGATCTGTTCCATTTCAGGTGTCAGAACAAGTGGAGAGAGTGGTGTCACTCCATGGCTCCCAGAGGATATTCACCTCTCACCAAGCCTGCTCCAGAGCCCGGCGTGGTCACCGTGAGTCTGGTGGTGCTTGGATCCACAATCCTCCTGCCACCACGGAATTAACACATAGGTTCTGAGGTCTGTGTTTCAAGGCACGTGAAATGCTTTCAGCTGTGTATTACTGGATGACCCCAGTGTACCTCGCTCCCACTGATTTTCTGGTTGGCCTAGGGCAGGCTCCCAGCACCACACCAGTGTGGGTGGCACTGGCATGTCCCCCTCCCAGGGCAGGAGGCAGCAGCTCTGGTGGCTGCTGTTCTCCAGCCCCTTCTAACTCCATCAGCCAACAGGTTCCTCCGACTCTCTGCTCAGAGGGATTTCGGCCAATTTGGTGAAATACGTTGCTTGCAGGTGTGTGTGGGACCTGCCTTCCCGGGAGTGGTGCCCCACAAGGCTTTAACTCGGTCACTGTCCTTTGGATACCAGTGATGGCTGGATCACAGCACCTCTGATTCCAGATTCCTGGCAGAGTTTTGTGTCTCCCGCCTGCAGCCCCTTGCCTGGCTTCCTCAGGGTCACTAACTCTGTACACATGCAGCTCCTCACGGTCACTGCTGTGTTCCTCAGGGGTCCGCAGGGGCAGATTAGATGTTGGGAAGGAATTTTTTCCAGTGAGGGCGGTGAGGCACTGGCACAGCTTGCCCAGAGCAGCTGTGGATGCCCCATCCCTGGAAGCATTCGAGGCCGGGCTGGATGGGGGTCTGGGAGATGTCCCTCTCTCTGGCAGAGGGACAGGATCTGGATGATGTTCCTGCCCATCCGGTGGCCCTGGCGCTGCTGCAGGCTGTGATGCCCTGGATGAGCCGTCGATGTCCCTCGGTCGCGACAGGAGCGGCGCGGTCTCTGTCGGCCCCTGCCGGGCGCTGCGGGCGCCGCCTCCTCCGCTTTATCCACCCGGGGTAAAAACCGGGCAGTGCCCCCAAAACCGGAGCGCCCCGTGTCCGAGAGCCCGGCAGGAAAACCCCCTGCGCATCCCTGCCCTGCGATGCGCCCCAGGTGGGTTTCGGCCGCTCCGCCCGGCCGGCGCAGGTGCTGGTCTGTGTCAGTCTGAGCCTTTACAGCGCTCACAGGCCGGACAGAAATAGCAGGAAAAGCAGTTTCCCGATGCCACAGGAACAGTTTTTCCTAGCAGATTCCCCAGACTTCAGGATGCTGGTTCCTCGGTTTCATTTTCAAGGCTGAAAGAGGCAGAGAATCAGCCGATAGCCAAGAGAAGAGGTGACTCGACAGGAACGGCTGCTGCTGGTGCTGGGAGGGCTCCAAACCCCGTCTCATTCCAGGACCCCAGAAGGGTGCACCTTGGCTCGGGAGGCTCTCCGCTGTGGCAGAGTTTTCCTCTGTAACCCAGCCTGGAGAAAGCCGTGGAAGTCGAAAGCTGTGTTTTGTCTCCAGCGTTATCTTCAGGTTCCTGAAAATAAACCTTGAGCACGAACCGCATCATCTTGTGGCATCAGGTGACAGCTGTCGGCTCCCACAAGAGTCGACTAAAACAGCATAGTCTGCACGTTTTGAGCCAAACTCTTGCCTTTTCACCGAAGACGTTGCTTCTGAGACCTCGCAAAGATGGGTAACTGGCTGCAGGTGACAAGGAAAGGTCCAGAGTGATTAGGGCACGGGAGCGCAGCTCCGCCTGGTGCCGGTGCCAGGATGCTCCCACACCCAGCGCATCAGCTGCAGGGTTCCACAGCTCACACAGCTCACACACACCGGCAGCACGGAGATTTGCATCAGTTTTACTGGTAGTGAGGTGAAATGAAATAGAAGGCATAAACAGGAAAAGGAATTAGGTATGGTAAATATGATCGCAAGAGAGGATTTATCCATGGAAGTAGAGAAGTGAGGCAAATCCATTTCTCGTTCAGTTCTCCTTGTGTTTTGCTCTGAGGATGATCAGTTCAGTTGCAGGCTGCTTTGACAGTAGGCTTATTCTTACTTTGCAATGTGTTACCTGTAAATCAGAGTAGGTTCTTGAAATTTGTGGATTACATATTTTACATATTACAACTTAATAAAGTTAAGGGTTTGCTGAAATGTTTTGACAGGAAGCCAATTTTTTTGGTTTTCCATTCAGCATCTGTAGGTGTTTTCTATCTGTTGAAACTGAACTCTGTGCTTCTTAAAGATCTTGATGGTTAAAGGAAGTTATTTTACTCTCCTAATCAGACTTTCTACTCATTCTTCTTAGCCTCTCTGACCTCGAGCATATGGACAAATATTTTTATGTAGCTCCACGCTTGATGTCCCTAGGGAGTCCTACATAATAAGATTCAAAACAATTTTGAGGAATTCTCCCCCATACAGTATCTCCACGTAAAAGCTGGGTATAGCAAAGTGATGATAGGGTGTTTCTTGGAACTGTTAGGTGGAGAAGCATTAGAAAAATCTTTATTTTGTTACAGAACAGGTGAGGTTTCCTACCATTTCTTACTCCTTCTTCAAATCAAACACAACTTTCCAAGTAACTCTGTTTAGGGTCTTAACTCAGAAAGTGACAGGTATTGATACCTGCAAAGATGTACTAAATTACTTTCTGTCTGCAGTTAAAGATTTATACTCTGGTACCTCTCCCACATCATGGAATTTTTCTCTCACATTCATTGTCTGTGGTGTAGATAATTTCCCTTATGCACAAAGACTTTCATTTGCCTCCAAATCCATCTTATTTTGTGGCAGTGTGTGACACCTGACAGTGGACCCGCTGTCACATGAAATTAACCTCTCCCGTTCCATATGTTGTTGTGGAGAAACACAGAACTGAGCAAATTTTGTAGTAACCATTTAGATGTAATACTCCACGTGGCCAGGGAGTGCCCCTTCCTTTAGCTGGCCCTTTTCCTGCTTTGTACTTCTGTTAATTTTATTTAGATTTGCTAACTGAGACAGGCGCTAGCAGTCCCTGCTGTGCTGCATTAGGCTCCCACCTCCTCTAACACTTCCCTGCTGATCATTATCCTTTGTTTATAGAGCTTCTGCCAATTTTCCATCCTCTGGCTGCTTGTGTCTGAGGCAGTTTGAACCGAGTACAACAGGGAGCTGCAGCAGGGAATGCCTCCATAAAATCCCCAGATCACGAGCCTGTGGTATCCTCTGCACCCACTGATTTTGCAGTGCAGTGGAACTGAACTCTGTGCAACAATATTTGTTCATTGCTCACAGCAGTCTCTGCTGGAGGATTTGTACGTTTCAGCTCTGGGCACTGTTGATGTTTTTCAGGGGTCTGAAGTGACTGTGGGGGCTGCTGGCGTTGCTCCTCTGTGGCTCATCCTGCAGGGAAGGTGATTTCTGTAGAGAGATTCCGACGGGATTTACAGCGATGCACTTCAAGGCTGAGGCAGTTTTTAGGAACTGACATTAGTGCGAGGTCAGCATTTAATCCCCTGGAGCACGAGTGTTTATTTCCTGTGAATTTTACACACTTTGACCTGAAGCAGCTTTGGACATGAGGTAGAACTCCCACGCTTGTGCCTACAGCCTTATCAACAGCTCTTACTCACTGCTTTTGTTGCTTGCTCTGTTGGGTGTTCATCTCACAAGTGATCAGACACGAGCAAAACAAGGTGAATAACCCCACAGAAAACAAAAATCCCTGCTGTTATTCCATGATCTGCCCCACTTGGAGAGTTTCAATTATTTAATGCTATCTAGGCTCATGTACTTCTTCTCATCTGAAAGCACTTTATAAATAGTAATTAATTCCTATTACTGGTAACCAATCTAATCTTTTTCTATTTCCAACCCCTTCTTCTCTCCACCCACCGAGATACGGGCATCCATTTCTAGACACTTCACTAGGATAGGAGCTGCAGTGACTAAGCAGTCAAAATATTTGCATGACAGGTTTACCGATCTGCTCTGCCAAAAAAAACACCCACCTTTTTCTTGGTATTCAAGGCACAAAGGTGACAAAACCGAGTGTAAGCTGCATTGGTTTGGTGTCACCAGAGAAAAGTCTGATAAGCACAGCCTTTGAGGGCTGGCTCACAAGTGCCATGGGAGCAAATTGCCCAGGTTGTACCTCAAGGCAGATAAAATTTTGTCGTGGCTGGTACTGCTGCGCATTCATATAAATCCCCTTTTCTGTTTTGTTTGTTGGGGGTTTTTTGAGTAGAAATTTGACACTGCTAAATTAAACTTGTGTAAAAATAACATCTCCTTTCTAAAAAAGGAAAAAAAGTTAAGACCTAATTATCCTAAAGGAAAGAATATTTCCTATGTGTTTTTAACTACAACATCTCTATCAGAAAATGCGACCTATTTTTAATTCATCATTTGTTATGAGGTAAAGTCATAAATGCTGGTATGCTTTTCCAAAGGTTTGTACTTTCTTTAGAAAACTGTAACATATTTCTAGTGTGGAAGAAATATGTAACAGCCTGTATTTAGCTTATCACCCAAATAATTTTCAATTTCACTGCTTCTTGAGATGAAATCTACTGTCTGTAACACTTGGACTCAACCACTAAAACTCCTGGGTGCTACAACCGTGTTCCAACACCTAATATTCAGTTAGATTTAGTTCTGAGCCAAATTTTTCTCTGTAACACCCCAGGCACGCTGGCTGTGAAGTTTTTGGGAGCTCTGGGTACGACAGCTCTGCAGTGCCATGGCTGCTGAGCAGGTCAGCTGTGCAGAGGAGCCAAGAGCCCAAGGCAGAGGCACCTGAGCAGCCTGTTGGTGCTCTCTCCCTGCAGGTGTGAGTCTGCAGAGGCCACTCTGCCAGGTGCCTGGCAAGCCAGGAAAGCCAGCACCCGGATCAGCAGGCTGCTGCTGTGGAAAGGAAAGAGGAGTGCGTCCCGTTCGACATTTCGGGTCAGATTTAGGGTTTCACATCAGAGTGAGAGAACATGATGTCGTGTGAGGTGTCTGACAATCCGTACAGTCATTTTGGACCGAGGGCCCAGAGCACAGCAATGTGCACGTCATTCATCCTCACTGCTTTCTGCTGCTGACTATCACCAGCACCTCTGGAAAAAACAGCACTGCACCACAGCCATCAGGCAAGGACTCCTTCCGACGTGGTTTCCCCCATTAATTCCCAGAACGC
Source organism: Melanocharis versteri (assembly GCA_013397845.1). Taxonomy (NCBI): domain Eukaryota; kingdom Metazoa; phylum Chordata; class Aves; order Passeriformes; family Melanocharitidae; genus Melanocharis; species Melanocharis versteri. Next base: position 131,411 of record VZTG01000781.1, on the reverse strand, counting down.
AGCAACGTCTGGCTACAGACTCTTTCAACGCCCACACTTGACAAGCAGGAATTATTTCCCTCCTGGAAACAAAGACACTGAGGGAGATAGGCAGGATTCAGCACGTCAGAGGATGCTGCCCACCGAAAACCTGCAGCATCTCGGGGTTAGGAACCAGGAATGTCCTTTCAACCCTTCTCTGCGTGCTCCCCCAGACGGTCTGCAGAAGGGACAGGGGGTTTTAGCAAGAGGCCCAGACCCGAGGATTTAATTGCACCTCAGCAGACACATGGAATGAACAGGCTGAGGTGTGCTGCTGGCAGGTCTGAGTGGGCAGTGGTGGGAGCAGCCTCAGAGCCACACGGGGCTGAGAGCAGCATTCTGCAGGGCTCCCATGGTATTTTGTATTTCTGTTCCCAGCTTGACTGGTTCCTGTGTGCATAAACAGTGGGAGGACAGACAGACCTCAGGCATTTGGAGAGTTCAATACAGTAAATTCTTCATTTTTGGGGTTTTTTAAAATTTTTGAACATTAGGCGCGTCTGTATGTGGGTGTTGGGAGCTTTTCACGGCTTCCTGACTCTGCTGAAGTCTGCTGTGTTGGNCCAAGCTTTCAGCATCCACATGTTGCTACATTTTGGTCAGCTCAGAGAACTTCCCATCTTTCAGCACGGAGGAAAAGGTGGAAAACTTCCCTCTGGGAACACGCTGGAACACCATCTTTGATGGTGCCTTCCTCCAGCCACGAAGAAACCACGACGCCCGGTGCAGCCCCCCTCGCCGTCCTCCCCTGCGCGGTTCAAGGCTCCTCACAGCCCCAGCTGTATCAGAAAAGCTGCTGGAGGTGGGAGGGAAGAACTCCCAGTTCCAGCCCTTCGACTGAAGAGCCTCCAAAGAGTTCTCAGAGGATGACAGCTAACAGGCCAAGCTCGGAACCCAAAGGCAGACGTTTACCACACGGCTCCTGCTGAGGACAGACTCTGGAATTTGGCACTGCTGCCTTGGGCTCTCCAGGATTTCAACAGATGTAGTGCATTGATTTAATGTTTAAAAGGGAACCCTGCTGTGGCTTCCACAGCTTGTTTCATCGCTTTGGAAATCAAGCAGTAACGTACAAACAATACAAGCAATTTTGTGCTATAAACAATATCCAATGTTTAGGGAATTGGGCTTAAAATAAAACGTCTCCAAGACTTTTGGCATTCCCCTGTCCTCCATCTGGAAATCGTTTTGTTTTTTTCCAGACTCTTCCCACTTTTGTCTATTTCTGAATTTTCAGTATTTTCCTTGCAGCTTGGGAATACCTCCAATTTGCCCTTTTTTAAGCCACACAACAACCTTGATAGGGCTCGTTGCTTGCCTCGAGTAAGTCAGAGCTAATAAAAACTCTAACTTCGCACCTCTGAGAGAGCAGAGTTTGTGCAATGTGCACTCCACGGTGCTCCCCGCATTGTACAGCGTTCATATGCCGTAAGGCAGCCCATAATAAGATCGTTTCTGGGTTAACATCCGTGCTTTTGTTTGTACATTCTGGGACCTGATGCTTATCCTAGGCTCCCACTTCGTATGTGGGATGGGGAGGAGGTCATTGTGCTTCTGAAAACACTTCCAGAAACATGAAACTGCAGTGATTTACTAAATCCTCTACTGCTTGGTTTCAAGGAATTGCTTTTCACAAGCATTCAGAGGAATCTGAGGAAATAAATTGAGGTTCCTTTACCCCTGCTGCTGTGTTATTGACATGATTACACCTCCAAAGAAAGACTGTAGAGCTAGAAAAGATAAAGGCAGACAGAGTAGTAAAAGATATGGCTCCCTTTCTGTGTTGATCATTACACGAAGTTTTCACCTTGGGAAAAAAAAAACCAACTGAATGGGGAAGAGATAAAATAGTATAAAAGTCATGAATGGAGTGCAGAATGTGATTAGAAAAGAGTCATTTATCATTTCTCATATTTCAAGAAATACGTGGCAAACCTGAGAGAAATTAAGATACACTTTTTCAAGCACAGTGTAGTTACACTTCTGAGCATTCCTGCCAGAGGGTGTTGTCAATGCCAAAAGTTTACCTGGGTTCAGAGCAGACCCATTCACAGAAGTAAACTCCACCAAAGGCTATTAAACACACCGGTTCCTCTCTCTGGTTCTGGGATTATTACCTTGCATATCTTAAATCAGATAGAGTTTGTCAGGGAAGAAGCATATAAATTCTGTTTTCTTACTCTTCCATCTGCCATTCAACCCTGCTGAGACAGAATACTGGGGTGTACTCTGCTGTAAAGTGCAGCAATTCATATGTTTCTAGTCTAAAACTTCACTTCCTTCAACCCAGCTTCTTTTCTCTTTGTCTTCTGCTGTTTCTATCACTCTCTTCAGTTTCTCCATCGACCGGGCCGTATTCATCGCCACCCGAACTACCTCTGCTAATTTCTACTTCCTGTAGGTCCTCTTCAGAGATTAATTTTTTGGACTGCAGTAAATCTTTACCGTGAGACCTAGAAAAAAGACCTAGAAAAGATTCTATCAGCTTGACACCCATCTACATTTTCTAGTTACCAGTGATCTGGGGGTTAAGAACGAAGCATCTCAAAGAGCAGTTGAAGCACTCCCTCCCTGACAAAGCAAGTTTGTTTAAGGAGTTTCCAACCCCTTACTAAGTGCCATTACTGCAATGGTAACATGCAAGAGTTTTGTTGTTGCCACTATTTCACTTGTTTGAGCGCTTGTTACGTGTTCTGCCTTTGGCTGAGCGGTGGTTTTTGAAAAGCGAGGTGTTGTGACTGCAGCACTGGGCACAGCGGGGATCGTGAAAAATGCCAGATGGAACCAAATTATTCTGATTTTTGATCCACAAAGAGCCTAACTGTCAGTCACGCTGGGCATCCAGCAGCTCCCATTGAAATCGGTGGCCCCAGGCCAGCCCTGCAAGAAGTGCTTGGTTTAGTTCAGCAGATTGGCATTGCTGCGGAACCTGCCTCACACCACAGCTGAGCTTCAGGAGCACAGACAGGGATGATCGTGTCAATAAAATCAGGACATGCAAAGAAGCCCTGGGGAAAGGCGAGAGATTGATGCCCCACTGTTCCCTCCTTTTTCTTTTGAAGCTTTTTTTTTGCATTTTTCATTCAAGTGCTGAGTGTCTTTTCCATTAACCACAGCTCCACTCTGTCAGCTCTATTTTGATTTAGCAGGTCCTGGCAGGAAACTGATTTGGAAATATAAATTTGCGTCTCGGGTCTCAGCCTGAAGTCATACTTGCTGAATCTTTTCTCTATTTTGTAGCACATTCTTATGGGGAAAAAATCCTTGTGATCATTCTTACTTGTGGTACACTGAAGGGCATGGCTACAACCAGTGGAACAGCTCCTAAAAATGCACTTAGGATTCACTCATGAAGTTTATTCAGGGGATTGTTTAGTCTTCCGTTTTGGCTCAGAGCATTTTTCAGCCAGCAGTTCATTTTATTCTGAAGCACACCAAACTCAAATCGAAACACACCTGAAATTAAAACAGCAAACTTCAAACTCAAAAGTGAGATTATTTGGATGTTTGTGTCCATGTCTGGATTTAGCCCACTCTGGAGAACAGCAGAGCTGTGATGCACATTTGAAGTCCAAACCTGACGATTTTATTTGAATCTCTCTCTGTATTAAGATAGTAAAGCAGTTATTGATATGTTTAGAAGAGTAAGTGTACATTCTCTGTTGAAGGTGGTCCGCTGCTCTCTCTGCATGAAAATAAATTGTTTGCAGAACAGGAAGATCCCTTCAAAAGATTCACAAGCAACAGAGGACACATAAACCTCAAAGAATGAGGCTGGGATAATAAAGAAGAAGGAAACAATGAAAACAGCAAGAAACCTGAAAACTTTGGTCACTGCATCTTCTGGGTGTAATTCTATCTCACAGATGCACTCCAGAGCACTGACAGGTTCAGATCCTTGCTAACAGCAATGTAATCCTATGCTCCCCTGTGAGCAGGGAAGGACATAAATCCACAGCCAAGTGAACAGAATGCTTTCTTTCGGTACCAGCTGCTTTGATTTCTGCCATCTACACGGTAAGACCCTTACCTGAGATCATTCCATGGAACTCCTGCAAAAGCATTAAAGTGGTAGATCACTTTTGCAAGATGCTGGAATTTAAATTGCTTACAAACATAATGCATTTAAGCTTCTGCCTTTCAGTCCGGACCACAATGCACTTAGGTTTGTGATGTAAAAGTCTCGTGGTTTGTGCAGCTTGGTTGTCTGGAGGGTCACGAAGGTGCTGCCAGCCCAGGTGTGAGTCCTTGTGTGCTGGAGGCGAGGCCACCCTGGCAGGAGGAGGCTGCCACCAAAGCCACAGATGGGATTGTCCCTGGAGCAAAGCCTGCGCTGGAGCCAGGTGGCTGAGAATTCCCAGCTGGCCACCTGTAGCCAGGGATGGCCTGGCCGGAGTTGCCAAACTTGCTGCTCTATCCCAACGATTTTTGGAGGCCCACATGCCGCTCAGCAAAAGGCAAAACAAGCGGGAATTAGCACGATAGCAGGTTTGTCTTTTTCCAGGCGGTTCGCTTTATTTTTCAAAGTCATAGAACATTATGAACAATTTCTCCAGATGGCCAGGCCTCCTTCCAACTGTCCTTTGAAGGTGGACTGTAGGAGAATGGGATCTTCTGGCAAGTAGCTGCAGCACAGGAAGCCTATACTGGAATCTTCTGACAGTCCATTTGCAGTTTTTAGCTGCCGAGCTCGGACAGGATACTTTGGGTTTGCTGGTGCCAATTTGCAGCTTGGTGTCAAAACTCAGCTTGCTCTCTAACCTTCCTCCAGCCTTGCTCTGTACCTGGAAAAGGTGGTCTGTGCAAACTGCTGCTGTCACAGCGTTGCTAATGAACTTTTACTCCAGTGGGAGGCACTGAAAGGGCCTGGCTTTCTTCACCTTGTTTTAGTAAGTGTGTCTACAAATGAAACACAGATGGGAGGTGTGATGGCTTCAGCCAATTTACAATACTGATAGTTGGCAGCAGATAAAGAGGTGATGTGTTCAGAACTAGGCTCTGTATTATACTGGTTTCGATTTTATTTTTCTACAGCAAACAAGAAATTTATGCTACCAGGCAGGTTTTTTTCCCCCTTTTGTGGGGACATGATGCAACCTTTTCACTCCATGGGCAGTGTTTCGAACATTCAGAACCATTATTCAGGTTTTCTTCTGACTCTTAGCTAGCTAAAGTTTTCTATATATAATAACTATCCATGCTTCCAGCTGCCACGAGTGGCTGTCGAAATAGCCAGACACAAATCCTGAAGAGAGTAAACAGAGAAAAACAAGCTCCTTATTGCATGAATAGATGAGCCCTGAACTCTTCACACAGCCAAGTAAATGTGGCATCTCCTTTTAAGTGCTCTAGCTGTCCTGCTTGCACTGACACACTGTACTCTGACTGTTGCTCTGGGCTGATGGTTTTTCGGGCTCTCAGCACTGAGTTAGAGCTTGGAAGAGGCACTTGCCAATGAACTGGCTGCTGCCCAGCTAAGAAAGAGGGTTATTTGTGTCTGCCTGCATGGGGTTATTTGTCTCCACAAATCTGCACTCCATTCAGTGCTGACAATTCCCACAGTTTTATGATATGGCTCAATATTTAGCACTGCCCTAAGAGCCGGGCCTGGGACATCGTGTGGGATGTGTAGAGGTCACATGGTTATAAAATGTAAAATGGGATGGTTTCCATTCTGGGGTGCAGTGGGTTGGAAGCACCAAAAGGTAACAGCAAAGCTTTCCTTGAAATTGTTCTTTGGAAAAATTCTCCCACGTGTTTCTTTGGGGTGCATGAGATGGTTTCTGGCGGGCTGAAGTCGCCAACACTCCACTCATCTGTTTCCAGTGGATCTGTGGTGAAGGCAGAGCCCGCCATGGCAGCGCCTGCGGCTCCGAGCTCCGTCGTGCGCGGATGCGGCACGGATTAAGCGGCACGGGGCTCCTCCGTGGTGCCCTGGGCTCGCTGGCTTGGCAAATGGCAAATGGCAAATGGCACATGGCACATGGCACATGGCACATGGCACATGGCAAATGGCAAATGGCACATGGCAACTGGCAAATGGCACATGGCAAATGGCACATGGCAAATGGCAAATGGAGCTCCGTTGTGCACGGATGCAGCACAGATTGAGNACATGGCAAATGGCACATGGCAAACGGCAAATGGCACATGGCAAATGGCAAATGGCAAACGGCAAATGGCCAATGGCACATGGCACATGGCACATGGCAAATGGCAAATGGCACATGGCACATGGCAAATGGCACATGGCAAACGGCAAATGGCACATGGCAAATGGCAAATGGCAAACGGCAAATGGCCAATGGCACATGGCACATGGCACATGGCAAATGGCAAATGGCACATGGCACATGGCAAATGGCACATGGCAAACGGCAAATGGCACATGGCAAATGGCAAATGGCAAACGGCAAATGGCCAATGGCACATGGCACATGGCACATGGCAAATGGCAAATGGCACATGGCACATGGCAAATGGCACATGGCAAACGGCAAATGGCACATGGCAAATGGCAAATGGCAAACGGCAAATGGCAAATGGCACATGGCACATGGCACATGGCACATGGCACATGGCTCGCACTGGCCCCATCCCACGGCGGCTGCAGCTTCTGCTCAGCACAAACGAGGCTACAGGACGGGATGGTTTTGGGGGCAGAAAGGCCACGGGGAGATGTGTCCTGCCTGCTGACCCGGTGGACAGAGCACTGCCACACACAGAGGGGTTTGTTCACTCCTCTCCTCTCCTCACCCTGCCACTGGTGCCAGGTGGACGAGGGCTGAGCAGGCCAGCGGGTACGGGGTGTTGTGAAATAAAGAGAGTGAGCACCCCAAAACAGATGTGCCGGCCACGGAGAGAGGGTTGCACTGAGGAGCTGTTAACTCGCCAGCTGATTCACAGCTTTAAGCCCTGTAGCATCCCCAGCAATAATCTAATCTGATTTCCTGTAGGATATAAACTGTGGAATTTCCCTGGCTTCGCTCCTGCCTCGTGCTCACCCTTGATGCCAGCGAGAACACGCCTATTGGAGATGTGTCTGGTGGCAATTCCCTCACTTCCAGCAGTGGCAGCTCCTCCGTGGACCTCCGGGAAGGGTTTGAACAAATGGGAAGAGCCACAGAGGGTTTGCACGGTCTGTTTGTTAAAGCCAGATTCTGCTCTCCGTTATTCTAGGAAACTCAGAAATTGCCTCTTTGTTTACCACCTGGTCAGGAGCTTCTGACGTGACATTTTTTCCAGTGATGTAATTTTAACTTGAAAGTCTGTCAGCTTTTTCACTGGGGCAGTTTTTCCATCACCCCTGCGCTATTGTAAAGCGTAAGGCGAGCTGATAACCTGGTGAGGATGGGGAGCACAGATTTCCCGTGCTTAGCCCGCTCATTCCCAGAAGGTTTTCCAGCTATGAGTAGCAGTTAAACCAATGTCTGAAAAGACAGGCCACGTTTGGGGTGCTGCCGATCAGGCTGCAGAGGGAGCCAGTCTCAAGGTAAAGCTCTTCCTCTGCACACCCTTTCCCTGTCAGGTTCCATGCTGCAAAGACAGGACTACTGAAAATCCAGTTTTCCCCGAATATACCTTGTCTTGTTCCCCACACGACTGTGTTCCAGGCCAAGTCTGAGGACTGAGGCTGTCTGTCTGGGATTGTGCTAAAAAGCAGGGGGTGAAACAGCAGTTTTGAGTGATGAGCCAGTCAGCCAGAGGTATTGGCTGAGCACTGCAAATGTGAGCACCAGCACACGGTGCAGGTCCAGAGGGTCTGGAGCAGCCTTGGCTGTGTTGGACAGCTGCTGCACAGATGGCTGGAGCTTGCCCAGCAAACACGATGCAGTCAGAGCTACTCAGACCTCCCGCATGTGCTCGGACTTCTGCGGGGAAATGCAACAACTCAGAGACCCACCGGGGGCCACAGCTACAAATTAGTTTGGGGATCACAGTCGGCACAGCTCAGCCCTCTGGTGATCTCTGGGCAGCCTCAGGGTTTCTCCTTTGCCTCTTCCTTCTACAACATGGTGGTAGCCACTTGCCTTGTGTCCCTTGACTTAAAATCTGGCTACTCCAGAGCCCCAGTTCAGAGAAACGTGTTTGCTTCACTAGCTCTTAAAAAGCAGAAGGAGCAGAAAGCAAGCTGCTCCCAGCTGGGCAGCTCTCAAGCTGCTCTCTTAGGGGAGGTGGTGGTGCCAGCTCCACGTCCCAGTTCTGCATTTTGGGCTCTGCTCAAGCAGAAATCTGCAGAGGGCAAGAGTCTGTATCAGTTCCCAACCCACGGCATGAGACAGCACTTAGTTTTCCTCTGGCTCTGGTTGCTTGGCCCCTGACTGTGCGTCTGTATGCAAAGCGTTTTAAATCTCTGTGGACTTGGATTCCTCTTCACCATGGAAACACATGAAACGACAAGTGAGCAAAGGCCGATGGTGCCAGCAATAGGGAATAAGACGCAGAGATTTTGACCCTCGTGTCCTCGGCTTGGCGGACGCTGTTCCTGTTCGACGAGGCTCCCGTGGCCCACGTGGAAGGGCTCAGTGTTGTAAGGTCGTGCTCTGCCCCACAGCCAGCAGGCCTTTGCAGTGCACAGGGAGGAGAATCATGTCTTCATGTCTGAGGCGTGTCGGGCTGAAGGGATTTTTGTGGTCACACAGGTGGTCAGCAGCAGAGATAAGAGCAGATCTCTGTATCTCAGCCCCGGCCTGGTGCTGTAGTTCCCAGTGTGTGCTTGTCTCATGGCTCTGCACAGGTGAGCACAGCTGCAACCCGTGCTGGGATTTCAAAACCTGCATGAGCAAGCTGATAGAACCTCTTTTCCATTTTGTCTCAGTCCCACAGCCAGGAAATCATCACTTTGTTTTGTCCTCTTTAACCTCAATTTAAACTTTCGCTTAACAGAGTGGAAAAATGATATACATGACACTATTTATCACTATCTAGTTTTCTGTTTATATCATTGATAGCGAGAAACTATTGAAAACAAAGCTTTTAATGGAAAAGCAAACAGCTTCAGGAATAGTTTGTTTCAGGCTGCGGTGCTATATACGTGCGAATAGAAACCCGAACGCAAAGTTGAAGCAGGAGCCCACCTCCGTCTCATTGATAACCAAAATTTCTCAGCGTGCCCCAGGCTCTGGCTAACATAATTTTGGAGACTGTAGAATAGTGTGTGCATACATGGAACTGAAATTAAGTCGGGGCAGAGAGTTTTATTTCAGTATTTATTTTATTCTTTTTTTTTTTTTTTTTTAATCTAGGTAAGACTGGGTGCTCATTTCACAGACTGCAATTCCTTATGGCAACTTCTCTCAATGCTAAGCACTTGGCCCTCTGGCCTGAAGTGTCTTTTGACATATAACTTGTACAAAGACATTAAAAAACCCCTGATGTAGCAGCCTAATTTTATAACATTCACACATCTGTTTCCACTGGCAGCTTTGAAGCCCGGTAAAATGGCTAAGATAGAAAAAGAGAAAAAAAACCACCACCATGTTTGTAGAAATATGACTAATGCCCAGACCTGCCTGTACTTGTTAAAATGTGCTAGAACGACAATGTTAACAGCTTGGCCAAACATCAGAAAATCGCAGCTTCGTCTGATGCTGTTAGCTGAGTTATTCAGTAAAGGCAGAGCTGGAAAAACAGCGATGCTTCCCTGGGCCTCAGGGTGGAGTGGCAGAGAGAGATCTCACACCCGTGGCTGAGAGATGCTGGCAAGAGCCTGACCCCCTGCCCAGGCTGCCCGTGCTGCTGCCACCCTGCCCTGAGTGGCCTGGGAGCTCTGGGCCTGGAAAGCTTTCTGCATCTACCAGTCAGGAATTTGGAAGGTGTGAACACGGGGGGCCCTTCCTGGATGGCACCCCAAAAAAAACCAAAGTGACACTTCATGTTTTGCTTGCGAGGCCGTGCTCGGGCTGCAGGGAGAGTCGCCAGCCACTGAAAATGAGCTGCGTGCCTGACAATCACTTTCAAATTTCCCACTTCCCTGCAGGAGGGATTTTTTTCATACAAGTCCCCATAAGATTTTGTGGTTTAACTCGGACGGTTATATTCCTGCAGCACTGACACCAGCAGCGGGATCTGTCTCTTTGGTGTTTATCTTTGCACACCTCTGGGAGGTGAAGGAATTGATCCTTGGGTTTGTGCCCCACGGTTGTCCTAAAATGCTGTGCTCTGCCTTCAGGTGACAGGCTCTGCCATGCCTGTCTTCAGCGAGGCACAACCCCCTCCTGCCTGGCTGAGAGGGGGCAGATCCACAGGATTGTGTTTGTGCTAAGCCCTGTCCACCCGAGTGTCATCCCCTGAGCAAAAAGTGACGCAGCAGAGGGGATCTGTGGCAAAACCAGAGGTGCTCTACACCGCAGCTTCGCCTTCCCTGGAAATGGCTCCAGGAATAAAGGACAGTGCTTCAAACAGCCCTTGCCGTAGGCATGTAATTCATTATGCTCCTCGTGCAAGGACACATTGAAACCCAGTTCAAAGAGAAAGGAAAACCCTTTTGCACTAAGCAGAGATCAGATTATTTGGTAAGCACAAAAACCTTTTGAGTAATAACTTTTCTGTGGAGAGTCAGATGGTTTCTGTATGCTTAGTATTCCTAGTTTCCCTTGAACTGTGTAATTCGACTGAGGTGCCTCTCTCAGCGTTTAAACGATCTCAGCTGTATTCCCAGGCTGGCAAAGCCACTGAGCATCTCTTGCAGGGCCAGCATCTGTGGCATTTGGCCTTGATCCTGGAGGGGTACAAGGACAGTCTGACTAAAATCGAGGTCAGTCTCCTCCAGTGACCTACCTTCACCAGTAGCTGGGAGTAAAGCTGGAGGTAGACTGGCACTTTAAATTCTTTTTATTCATAGAGCCTCTGTCATTTTACATGCAAAGGGCATCCCACAGGCCAGGTGACAGAGAATTCGGATCAAAGCCAGGAGAGTACATGGCTCACTGTATGGGCAGTGAAGAAATACAGAGAAATAAGCAATTGACCTGAAATAGAATTAGCAGAAGTCAAGAAGTCAAGATGTTATGGTAACTGGTACAGTTTTCCCTCTTTTCAGCAGAACTGAATGTTTAATTGATTTAGCAACAGAAAGTGACAGAGAGGATGCTGATGGTGCAGAGGAGAGCTTTGCAAGAGAATGGAAAAGACAATGCATTGCATTTGTTTACACTAAAAATACATATAGACTGGGTTAGCAGATACAAGCTGTTCCCAAGTACCAAATGGTGTTTCTGAGTCAGATGACAGCAAGAAAGGGGAGCACAAACAGGCATTTTTGTAATTTTTCTTCAGGTGAATCAAATCATTCCAGTCTTGGGGCCTAATTTATGTTGATGGACGAATTTCTACTTTATATATTCAGACTGTGCACTAGAGAAGACTGAGAAGACCAAAAATCTTAGAAAAAATCTTACCAAATCCACTTTGTTGAGAGTCCTACTTGATATTCTCTTAATTAGGCAGGAAGGAATAAATCCATCTCCGAAGGGGACTCAGAAGGAGTTGCTGTGCATAGTTATTCATGACGAATGCTGCAGCTCTTCTTTCTGAACACAGATCCAGAGAGGAGCGGGGAGACAACCTGCCAGGCTTACAGCAGATCAAAGGAAGGTCAGGGGCTGGCAGGAATGTGGGAGGGGGGAAGAAAGGTGAGAACTTACTTAAGAATCTCTTAAAAATCAGCGACCGCCTCTGCCTACAGGTCACCAGCATCTCTAGATTGGTAGTTCTTTTCTCTTCTGCTAATTAGTAGTGGCTACAGTGGAAGTGCATATTCTGTCAGCATGAATTTCGTTAGCTGAGAAGGCAGACTGTGCCTTTTAGGTATTCTTTTTAGGGTAAACTCTTCCTATTCGGCATGCTTTATTATCTTGGGATCCATCCTTCAATCCCTCGATATTGTGGCAAATTTCCTGTATCCCAGCTAGGATCACAAGTGTGTCCAGAAAATTGCTTTCCAGGATATCCTAGCATTGAGGGCACACTGAACAGATGGGTCATGATTTGTTTGCACGATCTATATGTCCTATATATCTCTATGTCTCTTATTTATCTTTATATATATTTATTAATTCAAAGACCATTTACAACGATTCCCTTTATTTAAGCCTCCTCTGGATTCTATCTGCTCGTTTGTGCCCCCAGGAAAATCAATCTGTGCGGGGTACTGAGCACAGCCGCAATAAAGGAGAAAGGAATAAAGCAGACAGTGAAATACGACGTGTTCTCTCCAGAAGGGAAAGTGGAAGCCTCAAGCCAAAGTCCAAAGGTTACACACGGTGGTAATGCTCTTATCTAACCTGGTTATACCTGGGACTCGCAGGTAAACGGATTGAGCAGCTCTGCAGTCACGAAATGAGCCCAGCAGGGCCTGACGAGCCTCGCTGCCAGCCCGCGCTCCACTTGCCATTGCAGGGCAGCAGCACGCACCAGAATCCTCCAGGATGCAGCTCGTGTCTGGGGCCACGTCCGTTCCTTGGGCATCCCCAGGTATCTGGGCCTCTTCAGTGGAAGGGCTGAGGAGAAAACGTGGCTCCTGGCTCCTCAAGCTTTTTCATCCGCTTGCTGGCAGAGAAGTTTCTACTCCTTTGGCTCTTACCATGGCCTCTCTGTGCCTAGCATTTCCTATGGGATATTTTCCTCCATATTTCCTGTATTTTCACCTCTGTGGGGCTGTGCACACCCTCAACGCCAGGGCTGTTTCCTGCTTCCAGCAGAGCACGTGCTCTGAGTCCAGAGTTCCAGCTTCTCATCAGCTACTTTTCAGAATGGCTGAACAGCATCTTTGTATTTCACCTTTGAACAAAAAAGCTTAAATATTATACAGAACTCCTCTATTTCTATTTGTTAAAGAAACTGGGCACCCCCACCGCCTGGTTGCATGCCTGTAATTTGGGCACTCTGAGGGTGACAAACCCAGAGGTCTCCTCTGGGATCCTGACCATCTCTTACGCAGAAACACTCGTCTGTCCTGCCAACGGGCGGCCGAACACGAGCCCCAGGTGACGTCCTGTTTCCTCAGCCCTGAGCGTGTGTCTGGAGGGCTGGCACTGCCCTGTTCCCCCTGCTCTGCCCACGGGAGCAGGCACCTCACACCCTGCCAGTCAGCAGGGGCTGCTTGCTGGAGCTGGCAGACACTCCACAGCTCCAAGCTGCAGCGCTGTCTGCCTGGTTTTATTTCCTTGCTCCCCTCGCCCTCACATCCATCTCCCTCCACAGGAAACCTGTGGGCAGCACCGATCTTGAATCCTCCACCCCCTCCCCGATCTTTCTTATCTGTAAATCTGTCGACTGCTGCGTCCACAGCTTTCCCACGCACAGACACACCCAAGAAAGCCTAATTTGTGCAGAAACTTCTGACGTTGGCAGTGGTCACTCGCAACGATCCATCCACTCATACACAGAGAGCTCTGCACCTGTTCTCTCAGTGTTCCAGGTATTATCTGACGTTCTTCTCCCTTTCCACCACCCAGTGGTTCCCTACCAGCTTATTGGCCATTTCCATATTAATTCGTAAAAACGAGCACCCTGTACTCTTTCCTCAGGCAGGTCCTCTGGGTTCATTCCTCTTTCTTAGATACATTTCCAGCTGCCTCCAGCTGACCAACACTGACTTTGGCTCTGCCTTTTTCTGTGTCTGACCAGAAGTGGCGGAAAATCCTTCTCCCCTGCAGGTCTCTGGAACAGCCTTTACTCTATCTCCTGCTCCATCAGCTTCATCTTCAGACCATGGCCAATCTCCGTGGCTAATTCTTCCTTTCCATTACTATTCCAGTACCTCCAAGCTAATCTCGTTTCCTCCATTGTGCTTGTACTTACTCCCTTGGTGCTACAGGTTGCAGTGGTAGAGGGTTCTCCCCCCATCTCCTCCCCAGCTGAGAAACCACACTGGCCTAGAGCAGGACGCGTGGAGAGCCCTCCTCACCACCTCTGTGGGTCCTCCCAGCAGCTCTTGAGCCCTCAGCCTTGCTCTCGGAATTCCTGTTACTTTTGTACCACTTCCAGCATGGATGTTCTAAATGGAAAGATGTTTGGTTTGCACGGGATAAAAAAAACCATGCTAAGCTGATGCCACAGCTCTGTCTGAGTGCTCTGCATGCCCTGCAGTGAAGAGGAGCTGTGGAGCCTGGTGATCAAGGAGTAGACTTTCAGAGGAATTGTGGAGCCTGGTGATCAAGGAATGGCCTTTCAGAGGAATTGTGGAGCCTGGTGATCAAGGAGTAGCCTTTCAGAGGAATTGTGGAGCCTGGTGATCAAGGAATGGCCTTTCAGAGGAATTGTGGAGCCTGGTGATCAAGGAGTAGCCTTTCAGAGGAATTGTGGAGCCTGGTGATCAAGGAATGGCCTTTCAGAGGAATTATGGACCCTGGTGATCAAGGAGTAGCCTTTCAGAGGAATTGTGGAGCCTGGTGATCAAGGAATGGCCTTTCAGAGGAATTGTGGAGCCTGGTGATCAAGGAATGGCCTTTCAGAGGAATTGTGGACCCTGGTGATCAAGGAATGGCCTTTCAGAGAAGGGCCCAGTTGCAGAGAAAATTCTGCAGAAATAAGGGGGGCTGTCTGAGATCTCCAGACGCCCCTTTCATGTATTCACTGCTCATGGGACCCCGTGTCCTTTGCTGTCTGGGAGATGTGTGAGGGCAGGCCGGGAGAGCCGGGAAGTTTTGAGTTTGCTGTCCCTGCCCCACATCTCCCCGTTCTTTCGTGCTTATCCGGAGCCTGTCGCTGGCGAGGCTCGGGGCACCTCCCAGTTATTACTCACCACCTCCTCCCTCCAAGCAGCAGATCACTGCAGGAGATAGGCAGCGTGAGCCCTGCTGGGACTGGTGTTCTCTCTCCCACGTTATTGCTGTTAACTCTGGAGGTGAGCTGCACCGCCGAGTTTCCACCCATCATGCTCTTCTGGCGATAAAGTTTAGACTAAAACCCAGTAAAAATATAACATAATCGTAGCAAAACCAAGGCAGATATTTCACAAAGAAGCCATCAAATTCTCTGTGCTGTGGAATGCTGGGATGTGTGTGCAGTGTGGTTGAATCTAGTCCTTCACTGCCTGAGTTTTTCATGCAGGTTCATGTTAAACCTAATGGAAAGGCCAAACAATAAGAAGACCCCATTTGCCCCTTCATCCCCTTCAACTAGCATAAAGCTGTGTCAAAAAGGAAGTACCAAAGGGAAGGGTTATAACCTGAATGCTGTTCTTGTCCCTTTTGCCAAGTAGGAACATTTGCTCACTAAGAAGTTCAACATCACAGGTGAAAGGATAAGAAAGGACAAGTATCTTGGGAAAAAAAAAATCTCTGATAACACTGCAGAGAACATATGATTTAAGCTGAAAGGAATTTTTAAAAGTCTAGGAAAGAAAACCCTTATCCTTTGGTCTCTGCCAACGGAAAAAAACCTGGAGAAGTATCTTTAAATACGGCTAATAAACTTATCTGCTTGGGGCAGGAGAAAAAATCAGTTTGTAGTTTGTTAGCCCCTGGGTGAAGTCAGCTGCACACGCAGCTCAGTGCTCTGTTCAAACAGAGGGTGAGCTTGAGAGCTGCTGCCATCCCCTGTCTGTGCTGGAGGCCCAGGAGGCAGGGCACTAAGGCGCATTGCAAGGCGAGGACTAATCCCCTCACTGACCTGTAAGAGGAATGAAAAGGGGCTTGTTCATACCAGTCACAGCTCCTGCACCTTTTTCTCTGATGGCCCCAGCCACCATCCATAGTGGGACACAGCCTTTAGCAGAGTTAGGGGACAGCTGTGATGCCCAGGGCTCCAAAACTGTTCCCTGCATGTGGACATCTCTTAAAGATGTTTAGAAACAGATTTATGAAAAAACATTTGTTTTCTGGCTTTCTGCTCCCGTTTGATAACATCAAGGCTAAACATTTATGCTCTTAGCTCTAGGATAGTGAGGGCCATGGAAAGCAGTATTTTTGAAATTCATCAGCTTAAACCTATAATGGAGTCTGTGCACGCACCCAAACCCACACATCTGTGGGAAGAAGGTGGCTTGAGAAATCCCCAGTGCTGGGTAAACTGGGAGCAGTCACTTGGACTGCAGTTTCATTGCTCAGCTGATTGTTTCAGATACTCTTCTGGCCATTGCTCATTTTGCTCTTTTTCCCTCTCTCTCTCCCCAAAACTGAGCTGACAGATCTTCATCTGCCACGGAGGCTACAGGGTGCCTTGCTGAGCTTTTTTGGGCTTTACTGAGTCTCCCCAGTGAGGCACACAAGAATGGAGGCCTCCAGCAGCCCTTTCCCTTAAGCTTAAAGAGGATATGTCCCAAATTAGAAAGGGCTAATAAAAAGTAATACAGGAGGGGAAAAAAAACCGCAAACCAAAAAGCGGCAAATTATATTTACCTAGGTGAATGCTTGTCTGTTTTGTTGTAGCTTTTATCTCACTCTGATTCTCCTGCCTTCTTCTGATGGACAGTTTTTTGATGGTGGTGGTCTTTAAATGATCCTTTTCCTCCCTTTTCCCTGTTTTGTCCTGTCCTCACCTTTGCATTTTCTTCAGAAAGCAATGCCCTGCTATTAATTTTCTCCCAGTCACTTGCACTCTGGGTCTCGACTGTTTTCCTTTTTCCTCCACTCCTAGCACAGTGTCTCTACCCACTCCCTCCTGCCCTCACCACCTTCCAGCGTCCCCAGCACAGCTCTAGCTGGGAGGGAACACCAGCAATCACAGAACAATTCTCAGCCCCTAACCAGTGAAGTGCCACAGCTCCCGGCAAGGCAGGTAATTATTTATGAGCATCGCGAAGCTGCCTCCGTTTGGGGTGACAGATTGTTCAGCTGTTCCTGCTCAAGGGGCCCCACACGACAATAGAGAGGCTGCAAAAGGTCAGGGTTGGGATGAACAGCCAGAGCTGTGTGTGGGGACTGCAGACATCTGCTGACACATTGCTGAGCTCTGAGCCCTCCTTTTACTCGTGGGTTTGTGAGCGTGAAATGTCTCCCGGATTTGTAGGGTCAAATAGGCTGTACTTAAAAAAAATAAATTAAAATGCACAGAAAAGTCCATGGATTGGATCACACATGGGTTCTGTGCTCGATAAAATGGCATGGAGCAACTGGTCTGGCTTCTTTGTTCCCTGCCCGTGCAAACCATCCCACGCTCCACCAGGGAGGGGCTGTGGCTCCCACTGAAACCAGCTCCTCAATAAACTCATGGTGACACTGCACGGGGACTCCCAGCCCGAAATGCTGCACGACATTTTCCCAAAGGTGGAAGATTTATGGGTTTAACCTAAATTAATTAAGAAGCAGAACCTTAATTAAGAAGCAGGTTGCTTCTGAAACAGCTAACACACTTCAAAGGGCTGAAGCCATATACTTAATGGGAACAAAGAAGAGAAAACAGGGTCAAAACAGACCATATCTGTGCCTTGTTCTCACCCCATTCATCTTGCACACGGGGGGTGCTCTGCTGGCATTTTAAAAATAGCAGTGGAACATCTGCCACCCAAAGGAGAATTGGGGAGTGTGGGAGGGGCATGCGGTTTATTCAAAAGCCACTGCTCCCCCATGAAAGCAGAGGATGAGTCAGATGTACTTTTTTTTTTGCCTCTACCAAGTCCTGGTCTTTTTCCCATTGATTTCATTTGATCCAGGATACTCCTCTTATTCTCTTTTCTTTTTTTTTTCCCCCTAGCTAGGTGGTTTCACTTCGTGAATGCAGGAGGCAAACTGATCCCGTTTCATCCTCTCATCATACCAGGTACAGCTGTTAGCTGAGGGGCAGGTGGCTTAAGAAAAACAAGAAACGAGCCTCTTGAAAACGTGGCACATTTTTAGGACCTCAGTTCCCACAGAGCTCAGTGTCCTGGAAGAAACAACCTCAGATAACCACTGTGCTCCTCAGTCAGTTCTAGCTGCTCAGCCAACGCTGTATTTCTACCATTTATTCTGTAACACTTTGAACAGGTCATTCCTGCCTCTGGAATTAAGAGAGACGGGTGGCTTTTCCCGTGGCAACGGTGTGGTTTAAATGACGTTTCAGGAAAATCCACCACCGTTTCTTTAGGAAGAGACAGCAGCAGGAAGCAGGATGATGGACTCTCCACTGAACACAGCTCCCAGACGTGCCAGCCCCGAGTGCCACCCCTCCAGACTCCCCCAAATCCTGCTGCATCTCCTCTGCACCTTCAGGAAGGTACGCAGCCATGGCTGCAAGTCTGGCCTTGTGCTGTGCTGGAAGAGGGTTCTGAACGCTACACCCAACCTTAAGAAGAGATCGATGTAAGAGATTACGATAAATGCACAAAACACTTTCATTTTCTTTATTTTCAATCGATACTGTATGAATACAAAGTTTCTAGAAAGCTACAAAAATTCTACCACTTTATCAAGAAGGCATCAAAATGTGTCACTTTGCAAAGACATGAAAACACCTGCAGTAACCGACACAAAAATAGCATTTTTAGAGTGATGAAATAATTGCACTTAACTGTCATGGATATTAAAGTTATCACACATATGTACCGCGAAAGCTAGAATACATTTTTTTTTTTTACAAAGCACTTTATAAAAAAATTCTCTGCACACAAAACCTATAATTTTCATATTACTATCATACTAAAGATAAATTCACTTTAAAGCCAACACTTAAAACATTTTAAACAAAAAAAAAAAGGTACCAGTACCTACACACAGACAATAACAAATACAAGAATACTGTACTGCCAAGAGGTTTGACTGAAACTCCTTTTGAAAGCTTCTGCAAATATGTTAAGAAAACATTGGAGAACATTCAGTTTTTTCCGAGAGCCTTCCCTCACTGTCTAACCTAGAGGTACTTTATCATCAAAAGGCAAGTTCTACATCAAAAGTTACCAGCAGCAGTACAATATTAAAGTAACCACTGACCATATATGAATATGCTTAAGTCACAAACCCATTTTATACACATTACACAAATAAACATAAAGTGAGAATTCCATTAAGTCATTTACAAATGTGAACAAATGCACATGGCAAAAAAACCCCAAAACAAAACAAAAACCCAACCTGTTTTACATAAAATGTACTGAAGAATTAAAGGCTATTCAGGTTTTCAATGTTATAAAATTCTTTTGTCTTTTTTCTTTTTTTCAGGCACATATTGTATTTTTTGTCTGCAGTCATGAGCCTGATTCAGAGGCCCATAAAACAAAACAAAAACAAAAACAAAAACACGTATTCTGTAAGGAGGTAACAGGGATCCATCTCCTTTTAGTCAACTGAGTGCATTTAAGATTTAATTTACACACTAAAACTAATTACATGATCTCAGCAAGAATGACCTGAAAAGTTAAAAGGTGAAGATGTCCAGAGCGTTTCTTGTACTTCGACTTATCCAGCCTCAATCTTTCTGGGGGGGGAGGGCTAAACATCTGGTTACGAAAGAGAAGAGGGGGAAAGGAGATCATCCTGAGCAAAGGACAAAGCCGGGCTCTACTCCTCACACCCGCCGCGCGCCCGGGCACGCGTATCCTCGTGGGAAAAGGAGAGGGGGGACAACGTCAGGGCTCTCAGCATGACCGACTGAGGGCTCCAGGAGAGCTCCCGGGGCAACTGCTGCGGGCAGCAGGCACGCCCCGGGGCTCGCAGCGGGAAAATAAATAGACGTGGATTAGCGCGTCAAATGTCGTATCCGCCTGGGACTGGCCAGTTCCTTACATTCAACATTAATGTACACCCTTCATTTTTGCCAACGGCCCGTCCCGCGGGGCTTCCACGGGACGGGCCACGGCCAAGCTGAGCTGTAGCTGTGCTGGAGAGGGAAGGTGAGAAACAGGCATTGGATCGGCAATTCCTTCAAAATAGTGGTGCAGTACCTAAAGAAAAATCAGTTTGGAATTCAAGTAAGTACAACTACGCTTGTTAGTAGTAATTTTTAACAGCCCCAAATGGTACCATTACGCTTGTTTGAACGAGACAGAGGTGTGGGTTATCACAAACATCGACCAGTACGGCCAAAATGTTTGGCAATTACTGAAAAAGTACGTTCTGCTTGTGGGCCAAAAGTGTCTTTGCCCCACCTCAGTCTCATTGAGTTCAACACGATTACTTGTCTTATAGAGGTAAGTGAGATTTAGACCTTGAAGGAATAACAAAAATAATATTTTAGAGAAAGGGAATTTGAATTATCACAATATTTACCACACAGTGTCACAATATCTCTCTATATAAAAAGTTAATCTTAGTTTTCATCAAATACTTTAAAAATCAAGTTAAAATTGTATTCACAACTATATAATCCCTCTGACAGCTTTTGGTTTTGCTGATATTTGTTCTTTCTACAATTGTTAAAATGTTGCTCCTCTTCCCATCGATTTCAGTTGCAGTGGAGAGTATGGCCCCCGTTCACAGAAGGTATCAAGTACAGACACATTCTTAAGAGGAGCTAAATTTTCTTTTTTTTTCTTTTCCAAGACATCATCTGGCAGGAAAACAAAACAACCCTGTGTTTTGAGCGGTGCTGGCCAGAGTTCCCCCAGCAGCACCTTCATCCACAACGCTCACACTCAACATTTCAATGCTTAAACCCACACGATTGCATTTACCCTCGCCATGCTCAGTTCTCCATGTTCGTCTTGTTTTATGCATCTGACCTTCAGCATGCACAACTTTGTAAACAAAATCTTCTGTCTAAACAAAGAATCTTCACAGATACCAAAATATTATTAGAGGAGATCAATGAAGCCATGTTTGTCCACTGAAATTCTGTAGGATACGGATCTCTCACTATGCAGATGCGTGACTGGATGAAGAGAATATAAATGCGAATATTTTCATTTTTGTATCACAGACGAATCAGTTGCTGGTTTGCAATGCTGTCAGAAATGGCAAACAGTAGATTTTTCTTCAGCAGGCTGATCATTAGCAAAATCCCTTTGCTATGAATGGTGCTCTTTTGTGAATGGAGGCCTGTAGATTCAACTTATTCCAATAAACCAAAGGCATTACGGTGATAACTAAATATTTTTGGTCTCTCTACAAATTGTCATTATTATGGCAGCACTTTTCTAAGCTGGAATTTCAAACCAAAGGCACTTTCATGCTAGAGTGCAGAAGAGTCACAATTAATTATTTGGTCATGAAATTTAAGAAGGCAGCATTCATTAATACAATTCACTTTTCACGGAGAGCTAGGGATCTGTAACCTTTCCTTTTGGTATAGGCATCTCACTGCAATGGGACTGACTTGTACAGACAGCTGGTTTAGACCAAGCAGTCAAAGAGCGTTTCCGCGGGGAAAAATACGGGTATTTTAAAAACGGAACCAATTAATAAAACAATGTATAAAATTTAATGTTAAGAGGCTAAAGGTACTTCTAATATAATGCTAAGGCACTGCATATTGTAATGCTTTGGCAGCTCTCAATTAAAAGGTTCCTACAAAAAAGTAACAGTAACAAGATAAGTACTTCCAGCTTACAAAAGAGCTCACAGTTTACAGGCAGCCTGTTGGACTACACACCCCACACTCAACAGTTGAAGGATTAAGGCTTTTAAGAATTAACATATACAGGGTATGGATCATTTACAGAAGTGTAAAGAAAAGACGATGGAAGTAGTTTCCCTAATATCACATATGTGAACACCAATAAACATTGTGACTGTTTATACCCTATAGTTACGGCATATGTAGTGTGCCAGATCCTACTTAAAAAAAAAACAAACTGTACCTGGTTTTGCAAATTGACTTACATACTTTATATGCCTTAAAGAGTTTGCTTGTTATTTAATAAAAAAAAACAAACAATCACCAAACCCACAATTCAAACCCTAAATAAAAGACAACTTTAGAACAAAAAACAAAAAGTAGTTTTTGACTTGTAACACCAAGTGCTTAGAATAAAGGGCTACCGTTAGGCTGTTACAATGCAGTGCTTTTCCTGATGTGATTGTTAGTGTTAAAAATGAGCGCTAAAAGAGACCTTGCCATGGACACGTTCCTCTGTTCACTTCGCAGAGTGTGAACTGAAAGATCATCAGCCCTAATATCCACGAGCAGGCAACAGCTAGACATCACAGCACCCACCCAAGCCATCCACCTCACGGAGTCAGATCAGGCTGAGGGATTAAAGCAGTCTCCCTTGTCCCCGGTGGTGTTTGCACCCTCCTCGAGCCCGAGACCTCACCGGCGGCAGGGATGGCCCTGGTCTGACCCACTGCCTCGCCAAGGCTCTGTTCTGGTCCAGACACCTCAGCAGCGGGCAGCTCGAACAGGAAGGGCCACGCAGGAATACAATTTAAAGGGGAAAATAAGACTTGCTCGTTTGAAGACTACAGCACCGTGCCTGGGAGTAAATTCTACACCTAAACTGTGCATGGGAACGTATTGTAGAGGGCAGGGAGGAGGGGCCTGCTCAACATGAACTTTGATTGACTCCTGCTGCAAAGCACTTTCCTAAGAACCTGCTTTGCTGACTGATCTTTAAGGTGGCCTGTGCTTGGTGGGGCAGCCCTCAGCCTTTCAGACAGACGCTTTGCCTGAGAAGCCTCTGCTGGCCCAGCACCTGCCCGAAAAACTTCTGCTGGGTCAACGAGGGGCGGCGGGAGGAGAGGGACTGAGCAGCACCCTCTGTCCTGACTGCTGCTCTCACGCGGGCAGACCTCGGATAATCCCTCACGCCCACGGCCACGGTGCGAAGCCTGACAGCATTAAAATATCTCCAGCTGTACTTCACTTCCTGGAGTCTTCCCTGAATTTACCAGAAGGATGAATGCTACCACATCCGAGAGGACAGCAGACCCCCGTGGCAGGTGTGTGTTTGTTTCGGATCAGGCCCTGGCCAGACCTGGAGAGACAGCTGGGAGAGGCGTAAGAGCACCATGATCGCAAGGAAAAGGAGAAAAAGAAATAAAATTCTCCACTTTCCAACCTTCTTTGCCTGGTGTTGGCTGTGATTTTCTAGCGTCTCACAGATATTAAAGCTGCTGATCCTTTCAGAGGTGTGCACACTCTTCTTTCAAACACATCAGTGTTTTGCTCTCTGTTTGCGAATGACCGATGCTGTCGCAATGTCAGTTGTTTCCGTTCATCTCTTAATTTCAGAGCTGCAAGTTTTTTGCTCAACTTATTAGAAAACATAGTTGTCCATATAAAATATAACTGCACACACAAGACTACATATAATGCAAGTCTAAATCTTCAGTATTTACCTACTTATTGCAAAATGAGCCATCTTTTTCATTAAATAATCAAATTTTCATATTAGTACAATACAACTTTATACTCTTTTAAAATACACTAGATATGTTAGGGGTAAAGGGATGATGTTTTCTTTCTCTGCAATACCTGTTTGAAAGTTTAATGGATTAGAAGATTAGTTTTAGCGTTGAGAAAAAAATACAAAATTTGCCTAATTTTAGGACCTGTCTGTTTCTATCAGGCATTTCTTAAGGCTATATTTTTCATTTGGTTTCAAACAGAAAAATGTTTCATTTTAAAAAATAATTTAGTGAATTACATTCGTCCATATCTTCCACCCTAATTAGTTACAAAGATAAATCTATAAAGATTATTAACTTTGTGTACTCATTTACAGTTATAGCTAAAGATTCATCTCAATTCCACTTGCATTGTAAAACAAGTATTTCATGTTGGAAAAAAACCCAAAATAAATTCTTATAAATGCTGTCAGTTTTTCCCCATGGCAAATGCTCTGTCATACATTTTTCTATCAGAATTAAAAATAGGCCTCCACAGACAGAGGCGTTAGGTTCTTAAATACAGTCTTCCCAAAGAACTGTGGCTTACAAATTTGAAGAACACTTAGTTTTAGAAATAATTTTTACAACTGTACCAGAATTTCACAGCTACAATTATATATGAACACATTAAAAATGACTTCACTAAAACAGGATTTAGAAAAATGTGGGTGAAAGTTGGGCCAGAGGCACTGCCACTTAGTGTTGAGGTTTACAGTCTGTGTTTTGATAAAGAAGTGAAATGAAGTGTATATATAAATAACTGCTCAGTCCTTTACAAGCCTGTAGATGTGATGCTGTGCTCCGTGTTCGCTGTTCGACACTTCGAACACACAAGCCATGCAGAGCAGGGTTTCTTGCGTATCCCTGTTTGTTACCACCTGCGGGGGGGAAGGAAGAGGCAGACAGAAGGTCACACACCTGGGAAGAGCAGGGCTGGAACAAGAGGTGACCCGTGTCACCTCCGTCCTGCCCCAACCCCGCGGCAGCAGCGGCGCACGGCTCCGAGAGCTTGGCTGAGGTGCCACCACGGAGCAACGGGGAAAGCAAGCTGGGTCACTGGGAGAAACTGGCTCAGAGGCCACTGCACGGCCCACTCTCTGTGCTTTGGGTCACCTGTCGGGCATCTGCTGCCTGTTTTCCCTGCCCAAGGACTAATTAACACCCCTCTCATCTGCAGCACTGTGACTGAGCCCCGGCAAGGACACGTTAGATGAACGCAGTGGTTCAAAGTCCCTGCCCCAGGCTCTCTACAAACCCCAGACTCGAATGCAAAAAAGGGAGAAGTAAGCTGAAACTCGTGGAAAATAACAAAGATGTTTGCTCACGCTCACAGCCAGCTGAGCCTTTTCATCCTGAGCGTCCATAGCGCCCAGTTCCAGGAGAATTATTCTGAAGTCAGTGGGGTGGTTTGTTTGGTAAGCAACATGACTAAGGGATTTGGGAACTGGTTCCCAACATTACAAGCTGAGCAAGCCATACAAAGCCTGAGAGTATCTTAGAAGTGGAAAAATAAAAAGCCA
The DNA here is from genome assembly GCA_013397845.1 of Melanocharis versteri. Classification (NCBI taxonomy): domain Eukaryota; kingdom Metazoa; phylum Chordata; class Aves; order Passeriformes; family Melanocharitidae; genus Melanocharis; species Melanocharis versteri. The sequence goes on along the minus strand of VZTG01000781.1, from coordinate 106,684 downwards.
GTCCATACCAATAAAATTGTGAAGTTTTCCAAGACGCTGTTCATCATGTACTTCTCTGGTAAATGCTTCAGCTTGTGTATGAAGTTGATCATGTATTCACACATCGGAGAGCGGTTTATCCTGTACACGAACCGGCCATTCTCAAACCTTGCATACTCAGTCTAAAACAGAAAAATAAAAACCACTTAGAATGTGATAATTCAGAAACAGCAAAAAAGTGACTGGCAAATCTGGTTTTTTTCTTTTTTTTCGTGTAGGCAGGAAAGAGAAAGTGACTGAGACACACACACACACACCTGCTTGCTGACTTCCTGCCTGACCTATGCAATGCCTTGCTAAAAATTCAAGGGACCTTAATTATCAAAAATTATAACCTCACTACTTGTTCTCTAACCTGCAAATTAACAAACTGAACAGATGAGGATTATGAGGTCCCAAATTGAGTAAAAATGAATGAAGCCAAAAACCGTGGTAAGATGATTTTACAGGAGTTTTGAGGCACCTGTCTGCAAAGGCAGCAGCAAAAATAAGCTTATATATTTACGCTTAAGTGTGCACATGCAAACATAGATATATTATTGCATGGTTTAATAGGCAATTTATGAACTACAGAAAGATGCAGGGCTACAGCTGAAAGAAAACCAGACTGACTTAGATTGCTGAAGGAGGGTGAGGCTGTGAGTCTTGGACTTCTGCTCTCCAGCTACCAATTGCTCAGATGAGCTACTCAGTGGTTTATGAGGGCTTTTGGCTTTCTCTAGGCTTGGAATAATGGAAATTATTAAAACCTCTTTTTTATGGTCACCATGGTTAGAAAACATATTTAGTATAAGAAGGACATAAACAGTGACCAGGACATCTGTAAAGGCTCAACCTTCAGCTCTAGGCTAAAATTCCCCCACAAAAACTGTTTAGTACGTGATAGATGTGGGTCTGGGGCTGAGTCCCCAGCTGCAATACCATTGTACAACAAACCAACCAGAGACCTGACCACGCCACACAGGTCTGTGCTTAGGAAAGGTAGAAAACGAATGAAGGCACGTACCCCATCACAACACCCACCTCTACTTTTTCTACTACTTGCTTTCCAAATGAGCAGACTTTGGTGGAACAGGTGATTGTCATGTTTTCTGAGCTCTCGTACTGACTGGTGACTCCGTAAAATGCTCCTGTATCATCTTGGATGTTGCAGTTTAAGTCAGCCTGTGGGGAAAAAGGAATGGATGGTGAAGATTTGATTTTTCATTTGGCAGTGTGAATAGCATAAGCTGTCACTAGCTCACCATTCTTCTCAGAAATAAGGGGAGGGAGCTTAATGGTGATGACAGTGACAGTGGAAAAAGTCTGTCAGGGAAGTAGCTGCCTAATTGTGGCAGTAAATCCTTAGGAAATCAGCAATTTATTCTAAGTTTAAACAATAAAAGATGACCCAGTATTTCTGAGGGCTACAGGTGGCGTTCTTGTCTGGCAGACAGCTGCTGAAATCCCTGGAGCAAAGGAATGATCACCTGCGAGGAGCCTGGCTCCAGAGCCAGCCCCTCTGAAGTGAACCTGCCTTGCTGTCTCAAATTCAGCCGACTCTGGAGAGGCCACAGCTCACTTTCTCCTCTTCCTTTCTTAAAGCAATGAAATCCTCACGGCAGAGGGAGACAGCTGGGCAACACGGCATCGATCTCTGATAAGACTCTCTCAGGCCATATGGCACTGATTCAGCGAAACACTCGACTCCAGGGAGCAGCCTGACGCAAGCCCCGGGCTGCCCGCGGGCACAGAGCCGTGCCCACCACCAGCAAACACTGCTGGAAGGATTTGCTGGCTTCCAGCACTTCCCTGCAGCCTCAGGAACCATCCAGCTGCCTTCGATACGCAGCATCAGAGACCGAGACTCGCAGGATCAAGAGAGGAACAGCGCTACCTTCAATTATTCATGTCCGAATCCAAGCCCTGTGCACAGCAGGATTAATTTGGCTACAAAGCAACCACACAGGTCACCTGCTGCACCCGGCCTCCCTGGGCCTGCAGCCGTGCTGGAGCTGTTCTGCCACTCTGCTCTTTGACATCACAGATCCATTTTCAAAGGCCCTCCACTTAAAAGCACGCTAATATGGATATGGGCAGAGTCTAGGGATGTGCACAGCTGGATTTGTTGATTCAGGCATTAGCTCTGCTGACATCTTTGGTGCCCAAGGAAAGAGTGGGCAGGGCTTTCCTTTTATGTGGAAATAGCTGGAAATACTGCAGCACAACAGCTAAGAATCACCTGAAATTCAAAGTTACGCCGAGGTGAGCATTTTAGCGGGGAAAGGCACTTCTGCAGCTGTTTCACTTGCAAGCCTAGCTCTGCTAGGTTCTATTGCTAATATAGAAATGGAACACAAAGTACTTGACAGGTATCTTCATGTTTACCCTCAGACTTTCTAAAAACCCAATTTACAGGTATGCTTACCTATGCCCCATCCCTGGAAGCGTTCAAGGCCGGGGTGGATGGCGCTTTGGGTAACCAGGTCTAGTGGAAGGTGTTGGATTTAGGTGATCTCTAAGGTTCCTTATGACCAAACCATTCTATGATTCTAGTGTGGAGCGCTCACCACGGTTCAGGTCATTTGTGACTGCTATTTAATTTTTAACTTGGCAACAACTCATTAATCCTCCCTAGTGTCTGCAGTCCTTACTTGCGGTACGGCCTTCTGGGGCAATATTCTGATAACAGCACACACTGAGCTAGTCTGTGGTACACAGAAGACACAGGTCTACGATTACTTGGGGCTGGCTTGGCGAATTAATCAGCGGAGCAGCTTCCTGAGGTTTGCACACAGTAACACAAACAGCCCCACGTATTTTGCATGAGAGGAAGAAACCCTATCGCTGTCCCACCTCGTTTCTTGCGCCGGCCCGGCGCGAGGTCAGCAGTTAATGTTTAATGTGCATCTAAAGCAGGGCTGTCACAGGGAGCTGGGAGGAGCTGTTCAGAGCTGATGGTAAATAAGCAATTTGCCATCACAGCTGGCCTGCAATCGAAGCAGGGCAAACACCTAAACACGGCAAACTGCAGCAGCCACGGGCCACGCGGCTCCGCCGGAATTTCTGAGGAATCGCGATTTCCGCTAAAACAATTGCGCTGCTGCAATTAATGATAATAATAAAACTTATCTCTTAAAATGCAATTGTTTCTGCTGCTACCACAATTGCAGTTTTACCAGCAAAACATTTTCTGCCCTTTCCATATCTAACTGTTCAAGAAATCATAACTAAACCACCCCTCAAAATTTCACGTTTTGAAAAGGCGACTGCTCAGACCTCGCACTTAAACTTAGAGTTAAAAAAGGTTAACTTTTTACCTGCTGCCTTCTGATTTTGAAGCCCACTGAAAAAAACACCTAATTGTTGTATTTACACGCTGACATTTAACCCAGAGAAGTAACACATGTGGCCATCTGGCACCCTGATGTTCACTCCCACAGCCCTTCCAGCCCTTGCTGAAATCACCGGGAGGCCTGCGTACTCAAAACACCCAGGCTGGGGCCTGATGTTTCAGTGAGGAACACCTGAAACCATCACTCAGTTGTCATGATTTACTCCTACGCAATCACAACGTGGTTGCAAAAGTCCCATGATGATCATATAGATGAGAATCATCTTTATTTACTTGTTGGCGCTGCGATTTTTTTTTTTTTTAGTCTAGCACACAATAAAGGTGTTTTCAAGGAAGGACAGAATTCTCTTTGTAAACAGTTTTCATGTTCAACTAATTACAGATTGCTGAGAGCTGAAGCTTCAAGACTCTTCAAAAAAGTCTAACACCAGCATTAAAAAATCATAGGAGTTGGCAAGCAAATGCTCTTAAATGAAGGCTTCACCAAAGCCTCTTTTAGCACTGTAACAATTTTGTCTTAAGGACTTAAGTACATTATTATGGCCTAAATAGTAAGGGATTTGTCTAAACATATACATCTAACAGCTAAATTGTATTTCTCAAACTGATGAAATTAAAATAAATTTTTGCTGGTTTTTTCCTTTTCCGAAATGTTATGACAAAAAAAAAAAAAAAGGCTACCTATGTGGCTGTGAGAGTTGTAGATGTGGGAACGAGGTGATGTGTTATACATGAATGCCCTGCTATTCAGCTTTAGCTCCTTACTACAGTATTGATTCCAGGGCTTGTGTCTACAATTCAGAAGGGATGTTGGAAAATTGGAAAATGTTCAGCAAAGAGTTACAAGAATGATTTCAGGTCTGGAAAACATCCTTTGTAGTGAATGACTAATGAAACTCCATCTACTTACTTTTTCCAAGGGAAGTTTTTCCACAACCTTGTCAGTTGCTACATGGGGAAGAGTCTTCTCCGAGATTAAATCTTGCAGAAAAGTACATTAAAAGGCAGAAAGCTAAAGCTAAGCAAAAGCTAAATGAGGAACAAGGCAGGGGCTGGTAACCCTGATGGCCACAGAATGCTGGCTTAATTCTCAAATGAGGAGAAATCACCACTGCTTGGGGTCTTTTTTAACCAACTAAATATCTGACAGGGCTGCTCTGGTTCGAGTAGGCTTGGTATTGTGAAAAGGCAAACATTACTTAGCGAGGTTCACTGCCTGTGTTACATGACAGGCAAGACTACATAGATATCATAACAACAGAATTGAAATACAGAAATTTATCTTATTAGTCTTCTCCTTATCATTTCCTCCTCCGATGATCCTCGTGAAAAAGGTGACAACAGCCAAGCCTGCAGAGTGCTGCCAGCAGCTCTGGTGCATTATTTCCCCTGTGCTCTGTCTCCAGCTGCTCTCCTGCACCTCAGACACAGGTTGCAAGCTTTCCTGAGCTGCAGAACAGCTTTCCCTCCTGTACAGCTCCTCAGGCAGCTGTGCTCTGGGCTCCAGGCACCGGGGCTGGGGACCACTGCTGCTGCCTATACAGATAAATAACTTTTTGAACGGTGACTTCAAATACGTTGGCGTGAGCTCAAATGTTATGGCATTTCAAACATTATGGGATGATCACGTGTGATGAACAGGAGTCCATTCACTCACTGAGTCTTAAAGATCAACACAATTTAGGGGGCAAAAACCCCAAAACCACAAAAGGAATTTTAAATGTTTTTTTCTTTACTTTCGAGAGTAAAACTCCAATTTAGATTTATTTCTGAGCACTGAGTTTTATGCTAGCTGAATGCACTTGGAGGTGGAAGAGGCACTCAGCTTTCTGGCACCGTATCTCCAGTGTAAGAGCATGATTAATTCATTAATAAAGCACAGCTTGTCAATGGGTAGCACTGGAAATATTACATATTAAGAGCACCAAGTGTTTGACGCCCTGAATGGAGAAGTGTCTGCCAGTGTGCTGGAGCAAGCACCTAAAGAGAGATGGCTGCAACCAAAATAAAGAGTAAAAATAAATTAAAAAACCATCTTGCCATTCCTTTCCCGAGAGCTCTCGGGCTCTGTGCTACAGGCAGGGGCAGAGGGTAGAGTGCTTGTGTAATAATAACAGCTTTGGCTAACAAAAAAGCAACTCCAGCAAAAATTGCCGAGAAGAGCCTGAATCCTTCCTGCTGAGTAGAAGGAAAACAGCACCTACTGGAAGCAGTGGGATCTGGGGAGGGCCAGGGCAGCTTGCACTGGCACTCAGCAGTTAGCATTAAGCACGTAAGGTCACTTTTTAACAACATATAGGTCTGAGCAGCTGCTGGCTGCGGGGAGGTGCGTTACTCACGCGCCTCCCCTCCTCCTCCTCCCCGGAGCGCCACCGAAGAGCAGGGATTCCAAACCGTGAAGCAATTTTTTCCAGCGGGAGCATCTGGGCCGTTGGCACGCTGCTGTGCAGCTCAGGAACTGCGTCCAGGTCTGCCACATGGCTGGGCTGGTGATGGACAAGCTGCTGTGGCCTCCCAGCCCCTCGGTCACCCCAGCCCTGCGCAGGGGTCCTCCCCAGCACCCCTGAGCTCCCCGTGCCAGAGGGCTGCGGTGGGGAAGAGCAGATGGATGTCTGCTTTGTCCCACGGCTGATCTGTTTTGCACACATTTGCACGCTGGCCGTGGAGCCGTGGGCCCCGTTTGTGAGCTGCAGATCATCTGCTAGCCGCGCTGGCGAGCGTGCGTGCGTGAGCGTGAGCGTGAGCGTGCGGAGGGAACTCCAACAGTCCGGATTATGCAACATAAATTACACATAAAAATAGAAAGAAAGGGAAAAAAACAAAACAAAACCAAAAAAAAGGCAGTAGCTGCAATTGTGTGTGCGTGTGAATGAAGGGCACAAAGAATCTCTGCACCTTTTAAGACGGCTGGAGGCACATGGGGATAAATTCAGGAGGGGGTGGGAGGAGACCACAGGCACAAGCCATTTCTGAACACTGATTACATGGGTAAATTGTTTGTTCCAGTGTATCACAAAGAGAAGGAGCATTATTTTTCATGCCACAGCTGTTTTGAATAAGAATAGGAATAAACTTAACTATCCTCCTCATGTTACTTACCACTAATTATGGCATATATTTACATCTATAAAACAGTGAAATTTTGGGAGACATAATTTAATGCCCCTTTATTGTGTAGATTCCTTTATTTCCATCCCACATTTGAATTTCAAAAATGTTTAGGACTTCAAAGCATCTTTAAAAGCTTGCCCTAATTATAATATGCATTACTTTCTAAAACTAGTTTGCATTGCAGATTCCTGCAAATAGAGGCATTCATTTTAAACATCAATTAATATCATCCACGCATCTTCAGATGAGTTTGGGTCTTTGTTTCAGAGTTGCAGTAAGCTCTGGCTAAGCTTTTCTCAGTTAGAAGAAGAGTTCGAGCTACTGCAAACATTTAAAATTAAGCCAGTGGATCAGTTCCACAGAAAGCCCGACAGGCCAACATTAATTTATACCAGTTATTTTTCTCCTGTCACCAACAAGAAACCATCCCTCCTCCTTTCAGATATATTTGGTGCCCAAATCTGTCCCTGTAGCTGCAGAAATCAGAGTTCAGGTTGGCACAGAGCGTTTGGCAATGTGAGAGACACAAAATCCCAGCGTGTTATTGCAAGGTGTGCTTACACCAGCACTAAGGATCCCTGTGGAGGCAGGGCCCACTGCACAGTGCTGCAGGTTACATGGAAAAGTGATGCAAAATTTGCCTCAAAATTTGCAGTTGGGGGTTGAGGCAAAACCTGAGAGAGAAATAACAAAGTTACAGCAGCAGAATTCAGTCTGGGAGGCCTAAGCGTATTGTTTAGGATTAGGGAATTTAAGAACAGTAGTGAGCAATCAGTCAGTGGGGCTGGCACTCGATATGAACACGAGCAGAACTTTGAACAATAAAAGAAACCAGCACAGGCACCCTGTGTTGACTTAGCTCTTAGAAAGGCTCATTGGAACTTCAAAGAGCAGAAAACTTCAGGGCTGTTCCCAAGTCACAGGCACAGTTTAAATACAAACCAACCACCAGGAACATCGACCATACTCAGGTTAAGGTTAGATGGCACAAATCATTCCTGTTTTTCTATCACAGCTTGGTCTTAGCCCCATATGGTGAGAGAAGCAGGATTGTGCAGTCAACCTGCACCTGGGCACAGGTTTCCTCTGCAGATATTCTCCAGCCATCCCAGAACTCTGTATCAGTGTTCTAGGACAGCTTTTACATTTATTTAGGACCATTTATTTTTGTCTTAATTTTATAGCCCTGTAGTCTCCAGTCTCATATCCCTGTCACACAAACTTCCTGTGCCACACATAGGACGTTGTTCCTCGTTTGCAGCATACCAAGTAAAACTCCCTCTATTATTGTGAAAGTCTGCCTCTGTGGCAATTTCCCCGAACTCCGTGGTTCCCAGTGGCTGCCTGGGATAAAGCAGAGGAACAGAGTCATGCATTCAGGGTGCAAGACAAGGAGCAGGGAACTGCACTGCAGGGCTGTAGGGTTGGTGGTTTGAGGTGGTGTAGGAGGAGCAGTCTCTCCCTTTTGTACCTCCTGCACTGTTAGGTAGGACGAGGCCCAAAAGTGTGACATCCAGATGTGTCACCAGGACCGGGGCCAGAAGCTCATCCATTCCCAGCATCAGGCAGTGTTTCCCATGAGATACAATCTGCATGAACCAATAAAGCTCTGCAAAGCAAAGCAAACTTTGCTTTGTACTCCATCCCGGTGCTGCCTTGCTAAGTCAACTCCGCAACTGCCAAACGTCTTCTTGCAAGATCTCAGACCTTTCCCTCCCACTTTTTTTGTAACCAAACCTTATTACCGAAACCAGGACAACAGGGAAAACTGTGCTGCAGAGCAGCCTGAAGCAGAGCTAAGTGGGAAAGAGCCAGAGGAGTATTCTTTCCAGCTACCAGAGCTCAGCTGCTTTCTGCCTTAGTCATCCTCAGCACAAGTACTCATCTGTGGTCTTCCTGCTTCCCATGCATCCATTCCACAGCACGTTTAATGGCTGAACAAAATGCCTTTTGTGCTGCCTCCAGTGGCATGCTGACTTCCCTTAAATCCATTTGCAGGGTCACCATCCCTTCTGGCATCAAATCCTCACCTCCACCTTCAAGCTTCTCACATCATGACACTCTCCTGCTTCCCTTCTCTGGTTTGCCTTTACCTCTTTCACTCAGACCCTGCTCTTCTTTCACTGATTCTCCTCAGAGAGCTTTCACACCTGTGCTTATTTGCCCAACCAAAATTCTCTTTCTTCTTTCACCCGCCAAAACAAGGACTGCCACTGTCACCTAGGATGCAGTAGCTTACAGTGCTGGGCAAATGATCGATGGCTACACGATAATAAAGGAGGAAGAAATCAGAAAGGATGGCAAGGGGGAAATGGGAAAATACATGGTGAGACAGAGTATTGGGACTAAGCAATAACCACACATCATGAACAGAACCCGGGGGAAGGTGAACTTACAGAGCAGGAGGAGGTGGCAGATGATGAGAGAGTAGATGCTTATTCAGAACCAGATACTTAATTCAACCAAAATTAATCTATTTTCATGTGAATAAATTTGAGGTTACTTATAGGGTCAAAAATGCTGCCAGCAACCCGTGCCAGCTTTACCCTGGTGATATTACAACTATTTAAAACAGTTTTTCAACACTCCCCATAAAAATGGGAGCAGCATCCTTTTTTTCTGAAGAAATGCCCCATTGGGGCGAAAGAAATAAAGGACAGTGAGCTGCCAGCTTAGGGTGTAATTCTCATGACTAATTAGACAACTATCTTCTGTTTTTCCTATACATATTCCTACCTGTGTTTAGGGCTGGGGGCCACTGGTGTGAAGTTGATTCCTAGAAGAGTATTCATCGTGACTCTTGCAACACTCAAACACTACCCCAGGCACCCTATCTCTGCCTCACTCACTCGATGAGAGAGAAAATCCACTGGTCTATTTTAAGATCATGGCTCAGGAAAGTGTTCTCACCACATTTTTAATGTATAACTCAGAAGGATGTTAGCGCTGTATGTTTTTTAATCTCTAAGTTAATACAGCACGAAATCGTATTAAAAGGCCATTATGCTGGAAGGCACGGTGAGGTTAGGAAATGTTGGATTGAAGCGGCCTGCACATCCTGACTGCTGAGCTGTATCATGTCAGGCTTTAGCTACACAACTGCACACTCGCCCCTGAGCATCCACACAACATTTCTTTGTCCTTGCTGTTCACGGTGGCCCAGTCCCTGCCTCCTGAACACTGCTCACAACCTGGGCTGGACACAGAATTGCGCATTTTACAGAGGTTTTTCTCATGGCATCACCTTGGGACCTTATAAACAGCTGTAAGTCTGATTTGTCAGTGACCACCTGAGGTGAAGGGGTGGGATCACCCCCACGTCACAGATGTGGGACTGAGACAGGAGCGTTAAAGGTGTGCACTGCTTGTAGGAGACAAAGCAGAGAAAGCTGGCACTCGAACTTTCACAGTCAGGAGTACAACACAGGCCTCAGCGATCCAAAGAAGGTCTCTACTGGCTTTAGGCATACTTTGAGCATCCAGCATGCCTGAAAATCAATTTCCACATGGAGAAAAAGCAGAACACAGAATACATCAATTACCATATCACAAATCTCTGCTGCATCCACATCTAGTATAGAGAGAGGCTTACCATTCTCTGTGGGAAATGAGATCAGGCGTGTGAGGTGACATTCATTTTTGCCAGTGGGTTTTGCAAATATGTATTACGCAGCGTGGATTGGTGAGGTGATGGTCCTCAGCTCAAGCCACATTTCACAAGGAAATAAATGTATTTTGTGGTCGCAGACCCTTAACTCCAAGCTCTGCTCCTCTGCAGCCAGATTTCTTCTGCCATTCTGTTGGTCCTGTTCCCAGCTCTCAGGAACCTTTTTTGCTGTACTTCATCCCTGTGTTTTCCTGCAGGCTCCTTATCCCAAAAGCTCCCTCTTCCCACTGCCTCCCTCTTTTTGACCCCACATTCTCACCTGCCTGTTCTGGGCCACTGGTGCCCACTGTGTTCCAGCTCCCACTCCTCTGCTGTCTCCTCTTTCTGGCCTTTTTGCTCAGCCAACCCTCAAATAATTGGTCTACAGCTCCCAATTCCAGTTTTAAGCCCCATGAATTTCTCAATGGGTTTCTTCTGCAGTCCAGCACAGCTCCTGCTCAGTGGTTTAGTCCTTCTACATCCAGATTCGAGAAAAAAAGAGTTTCCCTCATTCCAATTTCCACTCCTTAATCTGGTGCCACAGAAACTCTTGGAAAGATATGAAATCTGGGGGATTTATAAGGTGCAGAGTATTTCAAATCCCATAGATAAACGCCAGGAAATCTGATCATAAGCAGCGGTTCCAGATCAACCTTTTCTGGTTTCAGCCTCAACCTGCCCACCCTGTAATTAAACCCTGAATATGCCCCTTTTACTGAGGTTTTAAAAGAAAAAGTTTAAATGCTTAGATGGTAACTGCTGCTACGAAAATCAGTATACCACAAAAAAAGTACCCCAACAAATTGGCGAGTATAAAAAGCTTTAGTATAAGCATGAGGCTCAGCCTGCAGATTTGCTGATCCTTTTGGTTAAACCTTTCAGTAGTTGAGTGGTGGACTTGGCTAATGGTTGGACTCAATGATCTTAGAGGCCTTTTCCAACCTAAATGGTTTTATTATTTTATGATTATGCAGCTAACATGAGACTTTGTAACTACAATAAGAAAAACTCGACGTGTCAGTGAAATTTATCACGACTAGATCAATGCGCAGCATCCCAGCCCTACATTCAAATCATTTTATCACCCTTGCTCTGACATGACAAGCTGTGGAGCAGAGTCCTATGGCTGACCAACAGAAAGGCAAGGAGAGAGCAGATGTGCTTCAAGAAAACCCCGTTCCCATCCTGCCTGCTCCTCTCTGCACACGCACAGGCTGATGGCAGGACTGATCCTCACACTCAGTTGCACCTGGGGAACCCTCAAAAGCAGGCTCCATCCCCGCGCCTTCCCCGCTTTTCCCTGGACCACTAGATGGCAGTTCCCATCTCCAGACGGGGCTCCCGGTACCTGCTGGCCCCTGCCCAGCAGCTGCCGAGCCAGGCAGGGCTGAGCCACATCTGCCTCTGCTGCTCTCCTCCTGGGAGCTGGCAGCGACAGTGGCCCCGGGCCAGCGTCCCACCTGAAGGGCCAACAGCTTTGCACTAGAGCACAGCACCAGAGGGAATGTCCACAGGCACCCCAAGGGTGCTGAACGCCTCACCTCGACAGGAGGGGTCCCCCACGCCACGCCTTACTCACCCAGAATTTCACGAGGAAGAAAGCGTTTTGAGGCCCCTTCCCGAAGAGCTCCTTCAGGCCGCCCTTCTTTTCAGGGAATTTGTCGTAAATCTGGCGGATGTCCACCGACTCGAGCAAGGGGTCGCTGTAAGAGTGGTTGGCGTGTCCGATGTGCACGAAGAGGTGTTTGTTGTACTGCAAGGGAGAAACAGGAGCGTCAGCACCATAGGAAAAGGACAGAGGGTTGTTACGGCAGGGGGCTGTGCTTTGATGGATTACACGACTCGCACATCACTCCTGGGACTGGGATTTTCTGCAGCGTGGTTTCCATGAACAACTTCGCTGATCGTGTCACAGACCCTTGTGAACAAGGGTCAACATCAAAAAAAACCTGTGTCCCCGCTGCAAACCCCAAAGCACGGGGCTCTGCAAGGGGGTAATTTACACTGCGAGACCCAGTGGCAGCACGGTGATAAAGAGCCCTTCACTGAGCATCAAAAGATGAACGTGCTCAGGAGGAAAGCCTATTTCTGCTCCTTTAAACAGTGTCTTTTCATGTTCTGTGTCCTCAGAGCCTGAATTTCTGCTCGTGCCACAGAGCCCACTCAGGCACACCGCCTGCTTGTCTATTATAAAGCCCCAAACCTCTATCTGTAGCACATCTCAGCTAAAAGAGGTGGAAGGGATTTCCTTGTAACTGCAGGATGGCAGTAACAAGAAGGCCAGTGACTCTGTGTTGCTGCTCCTATAGACAATGTCCTCCTGTATTTTGACCCATGTAATATTAAAGAGCCCAACTTTCCCCCCTTCCCTCGGGAGCCAGCTCTGTAGATGACCATCCCTGCCAAAAACACATGCAGCTTCCATTTCCTATTTCTTAACTTCACCCCATCACACCTCATTATAACCACAGGAATCACCTCAGCAGTGCCTTTCCTGCCTGGGGGAGATCCTTGGCCCAGTGAAGTCCACCACCAAGGAGCCCAACGTGATCTTTTAGGGGCCGCCACTCCTCCTTTCAGCACCCGAAATGGAAGTGGAAGGATGAACACCAACGACCCTCCACCAGTCAGTCAGCACCTCCCAGGGTCATGGCAGCAGAGTGAAGGAGCTCCAGAGTGGCAGGATTGGACACTGGGGGTTTTCACCACGCAGATCACAAAACATTTTGCTAACTCAGTTCAGGGAAAGCTGATATGCAGTCAATGAACACTAGAAAACCCTGTCACATTGAACAGATGCTGTATAGAAGGGGCAATTCCCAAAAGCTAGGCACAAATAAAATATTTAAAACCCCAAAGCAAACCTCATTTAAGCTATTTTGTTTACAATGTACCTGCTGAATGAACAAATTGAAGTGACAAATCTAAATGAATTGGGCAACCACTCAGAGCCTTCCTTCGGTGTGAGCAGAGTCTTCCCTAGCAGATGTCCAAAACTCTGGGGAAAAGGAAATGGACTGGCTAGATTTCTGCACTTAGGAAATGAAATTGAAATCTATTAAAAAATCATCTAGCACAGTGAAATCTGAATTTAGAACCAGAGAACACTCATCTGGGTATGGGGCCAAAAATGAGATACGGCCTGTGTTTTTCTGCAGGGTTGTATTTCTTTCTAAATTTTGCGGAAGGAAAAAGGAAAGCATAACATCTTATTAAGGCATTTGCACGAGCAAAAAAAAAAATTGGGGATTGTTTCCTCTCAGTCTTCTCTGCTGGAGTTGTTCCAGGTTGTACAAATAACCACATTTTTATGGAAACGGAATCAAGGGCTCAGATTCTCCTGTAAATTGTCCTCCTCCCCAGAAGGGTGTCTCTCTCCCAGCCCAAAGATGGCTGTGGAGAGAAGGGGGAAGGGAGAGCTGTGTTTTACAGTTTGGCCACTGCAAGCTCCCAAGACAATTCCCACACTGTACCTTATTCTGCAAGCCAGGCAAATATACAAATTGCTCAGTATTCAAACTTCAGTAAAAGCAAGCACATTTCTAGGGACTCGGAGCGTGAAGTCTTAATACTCTTTAAATATAAAAGCAGAGTTGGTGGCAGCTGCAAAGCTGCCACAGTTGTCTGCAGAGCTCGCCAAAGCACCAGATGCTGCTGCAGCAAAATTTCTGAGCGGGTACAGTAGGACAGATGGTATGACATCACCTGACAACATTCTTAGGACAGAAATGTTTATTTTGATATTGCAGTGTGTGATTATTTTCTCCTTATGTTGCTGCAATTCCTGTGCTAAGTGCAATCATTACGAAGCTAATTAGACATGGCATATTTCTGCGAACTAACGAACGATAATGCAATATTGGAGCAGGGTGAATGGATACTGAAATGATCCCTATCGTTTCTAGACAAACACGCTACACGACAGCAACTCATGCATACATAATGGCGAAGGAGCAAAGTTTTCTGCCTATATTTCTGAGCCCATTAGAGTCTGAAAAGCTTAAAAACATCCTCATTGTATTGAGAATTTGCTGTTGGTTTAGACTGAGTATTCCAGAGTCATTGAAGTACATTAGTTGCTGAGGAATTTACTCACGCTACAGCATTTAAAGGATTTGCATCTGGCATCGGGGCAATAATGTGCTTTAGATGCCATAAACCATGACGAGTCAAATCCTGTATTTTCTAAGTACAGAAGTACACAAAAATAGGAAGAACATTTTCAGCTCTGTCTCCTGTGTCTGCACTACACGACATGCCCTGGAGATGGCCGCCTCTTAAAGCTGAGCTCCTTCCCTTAGAAAAATCCTAACTATCCAAAGAATGCAGTAAAGCCATGAAATATGACTGTTGTCAAATAATACCACGAGAAAAATTATAATCCACTTAGGAATTTAAAAGAACCGAGACAAATTGCCAATGGCAGGGGATGCAAGCATTCGAGCTGGTGCAGAACAAAGACAAACCACCTACGTGTGCTTTATCAGCCTGCACGTGTGCTCGTAACAGCTCCTCACCAGTTTTGCACCCGTATCCTGGCACAACCACACAGATCAGCACGTGGAGGGGTGGACGGCTCCCCACGCACAGGGGGGATGGAGATGCTGAGCCAGGTGGAAGGCAGCTGTTTCTGTGGGAATGATCTTGCCCGTGGGCACAGCACCCCGAGCGCCAGGGTGCTGCACCCTGCTGCTGCACCCCGGGGCGCAGCTGCGATTCACCGCTCCCGAATCCCACTGGTGCAGCTGGCACTCACCTGCCCGAGCAGCGACTGTGCCTCTGAGGAGCAGGAGCCAGGCGGGGTGGGCTGCCTGGAACCCGGGCACCAGAGCATCAGCAGTCCGTGTGTGGCTCTGGCTGCACCCTGCCCAGCCTCAGCTCGGCTGCCTCGCCGTATCTCGTAAATCTGAAACTCTTTAATTTCCTGCTGATCGAAGAAAATCGCTCCGTCTGCCAACAAGTTTTCTTATTTCCACCAAAACACTAGTAACTGAATATTTAATTCCTGCCGCTGTTGTCCTCCACTGAGGCAGACTGGGAGTTATAAACGTGACATTTTAATGCTGTAACTGGAGTCTGCACCAACTCCTGTTGTTAAGGTTTTTAACACTTTCCTGTGAAATGTTAATTGACCTTTCTGTGCTGTGTGCTACGATACAGCTGCATGAGCAACCTGGTCCTTCATGGACCTCCACGCGTCCAGACTCCTGCCTGGATCTGCTCAGGGATTGAAGCAGAAATGCGAAGTAAAAGAGGACTTTTGGCGACTTCATGGTTGCAGAAATGGAGAGTTGGTGATGAGGGAGGGCAGTTCCCTGGCACCTTAATGCTGCCCAGCACTTCCCAGCTACTGCCACAGCAGTCCCAGCGTGAAACTGGGACTTGCTGGTTGGGCAAGGTGTTTACACAACGTTTCCATCAGCTTTTCTGCAACAATGAAGATCCTTCTGTTCTGGCCTGTCTGATTTAAGACCCTGTGGTCCCAGTTCCAGAAGTGCTGAGTGCTCAGATGGGAAAATTATGCCTGACTATAGGAAGCTCTCAATAATGTGAAGTATTCTGCAAAATCAGGCTCATGACAAATCAAAGGGGACCCTCAAAATCAGTGGCCCATTCATTCTTTTGCACCTGAACTTCTTGGTTTGTCAATTGTGAGTAATAATGCTCCTTCATCTAAAGAGACTGCACCAGTACATCTGTGAAATGCAAATGGAGGGAATTATTAATTCCATTTGGAAAGGAGGTTAGACAGTGCACAGCGAGCAGGGCACGGGGCCACGCATTTCAACAGCAGAAGAAAACAAACTACTGAATAGTTGCTTATCAAAGAAGGGCCATCTACATCTCCGCTGAATGCGGCAGAGGAACAAATAAACATGTGAGCGCGTCATTATCTGCTCTCTGCAGAGCAGGCACAGGGGGATATTTCCCAACTTCTGAGAGCCTGGCTCTGCAGCCAGGCCAAGCGGTTTTGGGGTGGGTGTAGGGGTGGGGGAAGCTGCTGGGAGAGCTGGGGAGATGCGGGGCAGAGGCACAGCCAGGTGCAAAGCCCTTGGGGCGAGGTGCTTGGGGCAGGCAGAGTGGGGAATTCACAGCCACAGCCCACGTGTCCCCTGCACTCCCAATTTCGCTGGGAAATTTCCCCAGCAGCGGTGGGGTTGGAGAAAAGGCAGAGAGCTGCCTGAAGGCAGCAGTGAGAGCACAGCCAGGCCCCAGCAGGCTTTCCACCCGTGGGCTCACTCAGGGGGATAAATGGGGCAGGTCCCCAACACACCTAACCACCCCAGGAGCCTCCCTGGAAAGTCCATGTCCTGGTACAGCTGGGCTGGGGAAGCTGCCCTGGGATTTCCATCCTGTCTCCATGGGGGCCCCCAGGAACCCTGCTGGATGGGAAGTCTGCTGCCCAGCCACTGTTTCTGGAGCCTGTGTCAATACTGGACCCCTTTAAAGTGCTTTCTTGGGACTGTGGGCACTCGGAAACGAACATTTCACGGAGTATGACATTCGCACCCCAGGGCCAACATGCAGCTCTCCAGCACGGCAAAATAAACGAGCCTTGTGTTCAGCAAAACTTCTTCCGATTCCAGATTCCAACGACCTCAAACCCTGAGTCTGTGGCTCTCAGACATTCATGCTAATGTGAGTTTGCTTTCTTGTCCTTTCACATCACAAAGACTCTAAACCAAGGCCTTCCTTGTGAGTGAAATGCTGGACTGCTTTTTATACTGTTTACAGGGAGTACAGAAAGGATAAACAATCCTTGCAACAATGGATATTGTTCAAGGATGGAGGGCTTCTTTTGAAAAGATCTCATTTATTTTTCATCACTTAGGTGGTTTGATTAACTTTGGTGAATTTTACTGCATTTGGCTAATGATGGCAGGCTGTTTTTATGGCCCTTGAGCAATTGCTTTCCCTTTCTGGTTCTCAGGCACAATTCTCCCCGGGCTCACAAAGTCCTTTTACAACAACAATAAAACCTGAATTAAAACATAAAGAATGTTTTATTTCTTCACCACTTTTTAAAATACATTTTGAAATTTGGACCTAACACAATCTGACAGTTTGGATGGGTGGACTAATACTGAAAATGCCCATCAGCCATGTTCTTTATAGCCCGATATAGATATTTTAAATGTAAAGCTGTCTGCAGTGCACACAGTTTAAATAAATGTGACAGCAAGAGCGAGAAACCTTGGAAAGGAAGAGAAGAAAGAGCTTTTTTTGTTGGGTGGTGATAGGGTCTTTTTCTCTGATTGGAAATCAAGCTTGAATATACATACATATATATATATAAGAATTTGAATTATTCTCATTTCAGTTATAGTCTTTGAATTTTATATCTACTTGTGCAGCAGTCAACTGCTTAGATCCTTTCTAATCTGCTTGCATGCTCAGTTTATATTTGTTAGGGAACATGGGATTACTCGGTTTAAGCATTTTTCCTGAACTTTCACAGAGCCACTACAATAAAAATGGAAAGCCCCCATTAAGGACAACCTGTCTTGGAAGCAACAAATGGGCACAAAAACTGCTTCATGTGCTGAGAATAGAGTTATATAGGGCAGGCAATAATCAGAGGTACCTGAAATGCTGCTGCTTGGACCTGCAAGGGAATCTTCTATGCACCATTTAGGAATTGTACTCGAGCACAAAATGCCACAAAAGGAAAATACAGCTTGACATTTGTAAACTGAATTGATTTTCATGTAAAAGGAGGAGCAATTTTACCCGTCCTCAGCTGCAGAGTCAGTATTCCAGTATTTTGCAACTGTGCCATCTCGTGCTCCCCAGACCATCTTCTGCCACGCAGAGTTACAGTGAGGGATGTTTATTGTTTCCTTTCTATATTTTTCCCTTTTGTAAATGGAACAATTTTGTGTCTAGACAAGGAGAAAGATCAACAGCCTGTCCACAAGTGAGAGGACTCTGCGGAGCAGATTTCCAACCCTCCGGAATGCCCACTCTAAACTAACAGAAACTGCCTGGCATTGAGCTTTTTTTTTTTTGCACTTTTAAACACCAATCGCCATTGGAAGAGCCACAGAAATGCCAAAGGCCCCACTCCTACCAGGAATTCCCTGTGGTGGACCTTTGTGCCCATGCACAGCCCCACTGCAGGCGCTGGGAGGCACCACGGCTGACAAACCTCAATTTCTCATTTCTGTACAGGAGTATGGATTGCAAGGGGCCTGCCAGGATCAAGTCCTGTCCCCAGATGCCATGCCAAATAAACCTTTTTCAGTAAACTTCCAGGTTACATTTTAAGGTGGAATTGATCGATTTGCCCCCACTACTATGAGGCTTTCTGGCCTGATTTTGTGTTGGGAGAGAGAGGGAGGAAGCATCACCTTTTTTTAATAAAATGTTGGAAGCACATTTGATGAAGATAATATTTGATGTAATTTTCTGTAAAAAGTCAGCAGTGTAATGAACATGTAACTGTCTTTTTTCAGAAGACACATGAGAACTCCCACACATCTCTCCTGTAGCAGCACATAAACACATTCATTTCTGAGGTCAGCAAAGGCACAAAGGAGGTGCTGCAATCACAGCACGTGCCTACACGGCTCCATGTGCACACACGTCACCTGCCTTGCTGATTTTATTTGAAGGATAATAAAACCTCATCCTTTCTATGCTGTGCAAACCGTACCTGCAACAGAACACCTCAGCCACACGAAGAGAGGTGTGCAAAGCTGCAGGCAGAACTTGCACTGTGGGTGTAAAGGATGAACTAAACTGGGAACTGGCATTTCCTAGAGTCTCATCTTTGCAGCGTTACAGCACACGTGCAGCTGCATTTTTTAAAACAAGTCTGGCTAGTTTGATGCTCTTGCTTGTCCTGCAAACCTCCTGCACGAGTGCATTTGAAAGGTGGGTTTCTCAGCAGTCTTCTTGCAAGCTGGGACAAGATCCAGTGGGCCTCTGCACCTCCAGGAATTCCAAATAATATTAGTTTGCTCCCAAGAAGGTTTGACAGTACTTGTGGGGCCACCCTGGGTAACCACGCTTCTATTCAGACCTCCACTCCTTCTCTGCAATGCCAAAGCCACTCAGCTGCTCAGCCCTTGTTTGCTCCCTTTTACATAAAACCCCATAGGTACAGAGGCTCTACACCATATTACCTCACCGGTTTTGTATATAGATTTATGTGATAAAGACCTATGGAGAAGGGATAATGAGGTGGCATAGTGGCAAAAGAGCCACTATGAAATGAGATTTCATTCACGCACAGACAGCAACCGCGCGGCCACGTCCCGTTTTCCCGGTAACCTGGAGGCACACACACACATCCTGGCGTGCAGCAGGCTGGGGATGGCAGAGCCCATAAATCACCAGGACACGTTACACGGGGTCAGCAAGCCGAGGGCTGGGAAACCTGCGCATGGATAAGGGCGACTTATGGGAGATGGGAAAACCTGGACGGTGCGCTTCGGCAGCGGAAACACAAACTGCTGCCTGGATGGGCTCGGGGCTTGGCGTGGAGGAGGCGTTCCAGAGGGGTCTGGAGGACACTGAGGTGAAGCCCACCGGAGCCAGGATTGCCCTGAGGCCATGGGAAGGCGAAGGGATTCCAGGGAAACCATGGATGCCCAGCAGTCAGGTAGGTGCTGAGAGAGCCGTACCTGCTGCCAAGCATTTCCTGCACCCCAAAGAGAATTCAGCCTGGCAAAGTGTGACATCCAGCAAAGCAGCACGCTGCCACGTGTTCGGTGTATGAACAGCTGAGATACGGTGTATTTTCACCGGGATGTGCCCGTGCCAGGAGCATTCCTCTGTTGTAAGGTTTCTGGGCTATGTCTCCAATCCCCATTGTGCAGGGTAAACACTCCTCGGATAACACCCCTGGCCAGAGCCCATAAATGCTATGGTTTCCAGTGCTGGATTATAAAAAGAAAATGATCGCTTCTCTCTTCTCCAGGCTACTGTATTTTACCAGGAATCTGAACAAGAACGGCCTGTCCATATCACCCATTCAGGACAGTATTTGCTTTTCAGAAATTATCTCGGAAACAATTCTCAGGTTCGAGCTGAAAGAAGTCCTTTCAATTTATTTGTGATGCAGTAGAATCAGTGCTAGGCTACCAAAAAATGTTCTTGGTAAATATATGGTGATTAATGTCAAGGTTCAAGGCTTACTGGAGTAAATGAAACATTGCAGCCAACTTCAGAAACTACCCTTTCAGGTATAGCATGCAGACTAAAAATCAAAAGAAAACTAAAAACTTCATAAAAAAAAAAATCCAATATGCAATATGCACACTTTCTGTGCAAGTCCTTAATTTTGTTTTGGTTAGGAAATAGATCAGGCTTTAACTTAGAGTTCAAGCACTGAATTCTTGCCAAGAACACAATGCAATTTGGTACACCTGCTAAACTAGGTCAGCAGCAAGACAGGCGCCAGAGCAAACCCTGCCTGCTTTCACAGGGCCTCTTGCTGCTGCAAACGGGGAAAAAGAGGGCAAGAAAGGAAAATACAGTCCTAGGGTGAAAGGAATAGTGCACAGAGCAGCAGTGAATGCAGAGACACCAGGGGTATTCCACCAGACTTAACCCCGGAAGGCAAGCCCAGAGGCTGGGGAGAGAAGCAGAAAAGCTGATGATCAGGAGTGAAGGAGCAAAGCTGAGCATCAGTGGACACAAGGGCAATAAATACTTACCGATTCAGGATCCCTCTGCTGCTCAAGGAAAGCTGAAAACTCCACCAGCCTGAGCTTGGTCGTACCAATCGATCGGCCCTGCCACGCAGGGACCGAGGGAGCTGGAGCTGATGTGGGCTCAAAGCCTGCAACAAAGCAAACATCTTCGTGAAGAAGCTGACACTTCCTCAGTTTATATTTTCTCAGTTAAATATAATTGGGGATTATGCATGTAGCCCTTGGATATTTATATTAATTTTAGCAAGTAATTAATTCAGGATGCGTTACAATTGGAAAAACTCAGACCAGTGTGTAGAAAAAGAGGTCCCAGCCCAGCAATCTAATAACGGTGGAAAGAAAAGATCTACCACTTTGTTTCCTTCGGGCTGAAACTCACTGTAGAATTTTTGTTTACATTATATACTAGATTATAGAGATTCGCAGAGACTTCACCTAGAGCTGTAGCTGCACCCTTCCTTGGAAACTGGCACCACGACTCGCAGGAGACATTACTGCCTTGGGAGTCAAGAGAAGTGGCCTCCATTTCTGCCTCCTAATGTGCCACACGTTACAAGTAAATCACCCCTCTTTCTGCCTATTTCTTCTGCCACTCTCAATTCCCCTCTCCTATTTAGAGTACGAGGTTTCCAAGGCAGGGACTGTCTCTTACTATGTATTTGCACATTGGGTCTTGACTTCTTTTGGAGCTTTTAGGCATCATTATGCTACAGCTAATAATAAATAATTACTGTAGAGAGCTGAATCATACCCTAAAAAGAAAAAAAAAAAGGGTTTAAATTGATAATAAAGAGAGAATTACATGATCTAGATAGAGAAGGGATGTTAACCACCCTCTCTAATTCACCTCAAGAGAAGGAATAAATGCTATCTCTTGGTCCTCATTGTAGAAAATTAGATGAGAAGGAAAGAAAACTGTAAAGGAAGAGGAAAAGGCAGCAGCTCAAAGGCAAAGCTTGTCTTGGGAGAGACACAGGCACAAGGAAGGCAGGGGAGAAGCACCAAAGGCACGAGAACAAGGATTATCCTGAACTAGGTTGAGAAGCAGGGAGAGGCCACAGGCAGTGTGTGTCCACATCCCATAGTGGGAATGTGGTACCTGGCCCCAACCCTCAGATTTAGGCAACGAAGGTGTGAGGCTTGTACGAAACAGGGAATTACAAATGTCACTGGCTGGACATGAACAGGAATTCTAATGAAGCAAAAGCTCAGGCACGGGTTTTGGCTGATTTAGAAATATTAATGTTCCTATTCTGAGAGAAAACATGGAAGAATAAAAGACTATAGAAAATACCTGTCTTGGAAAATAATGTTATAAATTGGGGATGTCAAGAAAAAGGAAATACTCATGAATGCAGAAAAATAGCTTTAGTTTGAAGTCTTAAATAGCAGGAAGTTAGAAAATCATAAAGAATTGGTTAAGAGTCAAAAACTTGCAGCACAGACAGAGTCAGAAACATTGGGGTCATTTGGCAAGGGAGACATAACGTGAGAAATCATCTGCAAGGAAATAATGACCTTTCCTGAAATTAGGCATGGAAGGAACCTGGGAAAAGGAGCAGGGAAGTAGCCATGGGAAGGGCTTGATCAATTTGAGCAATGGAATTCAGAATAAACATTAGGTACTTATCCAAGCAGTACCAGGCAAAGCAGGACCTCCAGGAGGGGATGAGTTACAAACAACCTGATACACAGAGAAGTTTTATACTTAAGGTTTTATACTTAATTTACACATATGATTTTGGAAGGGGTTTTAGGCTCAGTTTAAAATAAATTAAGGTGTATTCTTGTTACATAGCTATTGTAAAAGACACATTCATCCTATCACTCATTTTTTACAGTAGTTCCTCCAGTATGGAATGCTGACTGGAAATCACACATCACAACTCTTTGCATATGCATTAGTGCTTCCTACCTGAGAAAATCCCAAACCCAGTGATTTTCCCTAAGATCTAATCAGATAATAATAGGACACTGGGATTGGTGTTTCCTTTGGCTGGAGGGAACATGAGATCCGGAGTCATGGCTCTGCCCACGTCAGAAGTTAATACATCACATTCAGTACAAAATTCAAGCATTTTTAAGGCAGAGGATAAATGGGAGAATTACCTGAAATGGGGGCTGTGACTGATGGCTGTATAGGATAGGCCTGCTGAACGAATGGCTTGACGCTGGAATAAAGAGATACACAAAAATCACACACTGTGCCATCCACAGGAAATTCCATCAGACTCACACAGCACGGGAAAATAGGTGGCTGACGACCTTCACCCACAAACATATCTCTTCCTCACAGAGCATACTTAACAGACAGGCAGCACAGAGGGAATAGAGGGGATGAGAATTACGCCCAGCATCCTAAAGCCCCCCCGGCTCCCTGAAGCCCCCCTCACACTGCCCAGAGAAACATATTTGAATTTTCAGACTTACTCTTGCGAGGATCCAGGCTGCCCCGTTTGAATCATGCCCGGCCAAAACTGAAAGAGGAAAAACAAACAGGCCCACAGTTGTTCTCTTTGTTGGAAGACTTTGGGTATTTTTGAACAAGCATGATTCCTTTTGCAAACCCAAGTCAGAGCATTAATCCATTCATTCTGTTTTAGTTTTCTACTGAACATTGTCAGAGAATACAGGGATTTTTTTGGGACTTGGCTAACAACTTACCCCAGGTGCCCCAGGAAATGTAGGACGGGGAATTCCTGGCAGGCCCAGCTTGTTGTGAATAGCAGTAGCTGAGACTATCTGAGCTGATGACATTGCTGCCATGTGCTGGAGTGCTTTGTCCTTTGCTGTCTGATCCTTTAATATGACAATTACACGGAGTCTTAAAACATTTGGCACAACAAACGATGTTAAATAACTGCAGCTACAAGCACATAACTAAAAACTTAAAAAGCCACACAGAAAATGCAAAAATAGCAAACCATGCAGGAAAAAAAAAAAAATACAGCACGGAGGCTAACACTCAAACTACCTCAAGGCAAAACCTCCTCTCAGACATGCATGGTAGACCTGAATTCTCACAGTCTGCTCTGCCAATACACAGGAAGCTCTGGGAGAGCAAACTACTGCCCACTTGTTTATCTGGGCAAATTGTGCCGATTTTAAATCAGGCTGGGCTAAACAGGGCGTGCTCCTGAGGCTCAACTCTGCCTGCAGGACAGGGAGCACTGAGATTTGAGCTCTATCATTTCGATCTAAGAGAAGTTTGCCTTTCGTATTGCACCGTAAAATGAGAACACAGGACTGCGGCTGGCTCGCAAACAGGGACAGAGTTTTCTTCATGCTCACGGGCTTAGAGACATTTTGGGTTCAGCTTTACGACAAGCATTTTGGAAGTTAGGCCACGGACACGTAAATGACATTTTAAAATTTCAGTTGTGGCATTTACAGCGTTCCCAAAGAAAGCTATCAGCCATAAAATTCCTGCTTTTTTCGAGCACACAGGAACAAGTTTAGGAAAAGGTGGGTTGGTATCAGTTACGTGTATTAGAGCAGCGCTTGGAGTCCCAGCCACTGCCAGTCAGGTATGGTCACAGGACAGAAAGGGAAAGCCTCTCAATGCAACAGAGTTATCCAGGGGGATGTCTCAGGCCAGGGAAAATGAGTGAACAACAGACTGTTACACGCTGGTAAAGCAGGGCTCCTCGTCCAGAAGTACTGGATTAATAAGTACCAATATTTAGGTGTGTGACTCAGAATGAAGGAACACAAGCAGTATTAGGCAAGGATGTTTTGGGGGGGAGGTTTCTGGTTTTATTTTACAAGCAAAGTAGCAAGCATGCTGGCAAGAGATGCATGCTCTTATGTATGATATATGACTTTGCACATATGCTCCCTCTAAAGCTTGTATGTAGTAGTACTATAGGTGAGCAGTTTCTTCCTTTCAATAGCTCCTTTAGAAACAGCACAGGCTGAAAGTACAGGAAAAGCTAGCCAAAAATTTCTGCCAAGCACAGCTAAGGTACATAATACTTGGTTTAGTCAAAATACTTACCATGCTTGTTACCTGGATACAACAACAAACAGTTTATTAAAATGCTTGTGTAGAATAGCAGACTCTTAGCAAAATATGAACAAAATAGTAAGAGACAAAGGAAGAGCAGTTTGCTCAGCATTAAATATCAGCTTTAAACAAATGCATTATTTTCACCCAGGGACTGATTCATTAAAAGGGGGGAAAAAAAGGATAAAAATAAAAAAGTAACAACAAAACCCTGGGGAGAAACAACCCCCAGCTCCCTGTGTGAAAGCTGTGGATACTGGAGGAGAGGGATTGTTGCTATCAGCACGGGGACGGACTCAGCCCTTTCTCAAACCCTGGAGCTGTCCGATATAACCACGACCAGTTCTCTGGTGAGGAGCTGGAGGTCAGCACTGGCTCTGCCTGCTGCCTGCCCGGGGTGGCAGGGTGTGCACAGGAGCTTTGTGCATGGCATGTTTTACTGGCCGCCTTTGGGCGTCTGCAGACCGCCGGGTTAGAAAGATGGTTTGCTGGGTGCTAAGAAGTGGCAGTCTCCTGAGATTCATGCAGCTCTCCAGACCCCTCTACACCCCTGCACAGCAAGAAGGACCCTCCATCACGAAAAGATGAGAGTGAGATGTCCTGAAGCAATACGGAGAACTAGCCCTACCAGATTTCTCTGTTTCACCCCTTTTTTGTAAGCGGAGCTGGCTTGGAAATGCCAAACTACAAGAGTCTCACACAGCCTGTTGAATCCTAACAAAAACAACATTCAGGGGATCCGTGTCCTGTGTGTGAAATAAATGATACGAGAGACATGCGCCAGTAACCTCCAAAACTCTGTGAGTGCTGCTTTTGTGACTGCCTTGATATTCTCCAGTCGTGCTGGGGCACTACGGGCTCCTCTCCTGCACTGCCTGCTGCCTGCCACCAGCCACATCAGTGCCACCACACAAAGATGCAGCCAGTGCCTGTGCCCCTGCCAAGGTCCCAAACTCCTCTGGATCCACTATTAGATGGATCCAAACTAAAGGAGAATTTAAAAGTAAAAGCTTTGTTAGGGCTGTTAAAGTCCCTTCCTGGGAGTTGCGTGAACCCGAGGTAGGTTACATGTCTGTGAAATTGTTCATCTTGCCTTGCTTTAGCCCTCTAAAGTCTCTGGCTAATTCCCTGCTGGTGTGAGTGCAGCTCCAGGAGAAGATGTAGTTATTTCTGCCTTATGAGGCACTGAAACCAACTAAAGTGCATTACTTTCTGTAATGCTACTGCCATCCAAGGACTGCAATAGGAGCCTGGACACCCAACACAGCAACAGTTACGGCAGGCAAATCCCACCCTAACAGATGAACTAGGAAAAATTTTTGAAGATTGGCACCTCCTTCAAGATCTTCTGTGGAGCTCTTAGTCACCATTACACTGAATGTGATGATCCTGAATTTTAGGGACAGTGACAGGGATTTTTGGAGGGAGAAAACGTCTTTTCTTTCGTGACACGAAATGGAATGTGCCTTCCTTCTTGCCAATTGCTGCTTTTCACCCTAGAATGATCTGTGTTTCGTGGTGCCCTTCATCTCATCCTCTTTGACCGATTACATTTTCAGGAGGACGGAGAGAAAGAAAAAAAACCTTTAGAATGACAGCTCAGAAAAGGCAATCCTTGCAACAGGGCTAGTTTGGAGGCGTTTCAACAACCCCCCGAGTTTCCCACTGATGACAAATCTGATCTGGGACATCAGGCCAATACAATTCAACTGGAAGTCTCACCCTTTGTAGGCTTAGGAATTTTTGCACAGCGGGAAGATCAGCTTTTCTCAAAGTAACTTTACATCCAAACATGACAGAAGTCAAATTCAAAGTCAAATACAGATACTTAAGAGGTCCTGAGTTCTGCTGGCAGAAGAGCACCTTCAGCTCCAGGTACTTTTGGAGAGCTGCACGGTGGTTGCCTGTGCTCGCATAACCAAGCAGACTTCATGGTCTTCAAAAACACATGAGATAACCACGTTTTAAAGCTGTTTATTTAGATTGCAATGTAAGCTTGTCTTCCCCTTAAAAACAAGTATATGTCGGGGTTTTTTGTGCTGTAATGGAGAGCACTGGTAACCAGGAGGGAATGAGGCTCTCTACCTATCACTGCAAGGCGGCTGCTTCGGGGACGAAACTTGGTAACTGATTAAGAACACACAATGGTATTACATCACAGTTTAGGCAGCAAGAGAAGTAATATATCCAATTAAAACGGCAGGGGTAATTTAAACAGGCAGATTACAGTAATTACCCAGGTTGGAATTTGGCCAGGACAAATGGGTTAACACCCCTACTCCAAAACACAAACGTTTTGGGATTTTGAATGACTGCAAATAGTTAAGATTTTGATTTCCTATCTTGTCCAAGACAGAAGGGGTTTGGTTTTGCTCTCACCTGTGCTGCTTTGTAAAGCTGGAACCATTTCTTTCAGCTCAATGTTGTTTGCACTGATGGAGTAAAATAAAAGTTTGGCCCAGCGTGCTGCGGTCCCGTGCTGAGGCTCAGCAGAGGCTTGGGGGGACAGTGTCTCCCACTGAATCATCAAATCCTGCTGGAGTTTAAGGTATTCCTTGGATAGGTCCCATCTGGCCCTGACCTGGTTTGACCCTACTGAATTGGTGAGCTGGGATGGGATTGCTGCTGCCCAGGAATGACGCTGCAGCGAGCAACAGGCTGCACTCAGAGCCCTGCCTGCCCCTCCACCTGTAAAAGCCTTCTGCACTGTGGTGCATAATCAGTAATGAATGCTACCACGGTGCATTTAGAGCACAGGCAGTGGAAAACTGGTCCAGCTCCACCAAATCCCCAAAATACCATCTCTGCAGTGGAGACCAAGGCCTGCCTCGTGTTTTAGCTGACTGCTTCTGGCTGCAGTTGCACACACTTTGTTTTTGGAAGATGTAAGCTCTAAGCATCTAGTGCAAGGGGACTACAACTTTTAATGAATCAGGCCCTTGAGGTTTGCTTTTCACAATTCGTTTTGGAATGCAAAATACGTAGTTGAATTAGATAACAATAATTCCCCAGTATCATCCAATTATAAATCTTAATATCTATAAAAGCCCCACATGAAACAAGAGTTCTACATGACAAGCACAAAAGGATTTGTGCTTGACTTTCTTTTAATCCAACATAAACAGAAGAATAATTCAATCAATCAGTTCAAACAAGTTCTTAAGCAAAAAACAAAAACTGTTATCCTAGGATGATAAATGGGGCTTTGAATACCATGTTATCTATGACTTTGGAAGAAAAAAAATCTAAGACAGTACGAGGAAAAGTAAGCACAACCGAACAGTATTAATTCAAGAAGCCCTAAAACCTGTACCAATATTTAAAATGCAAAACTTTTCATGTAAGAAGAAAAAAAAAAAGACATAACAACAATATGCTCACAAAATGGATGTTACAGTAACACTAGCATAAAGTAGCTTCCTAATAAGCAATTTTGCAGATGTTATTTCTGCTCAGATCTCATATTGATTCAAATAACCTTTACAATAATTAGCTGTAGCTCAAAAAAGATAAACAAATCATGACAATATACAATTGTTCTGGACAAAAGATAGAGAGCACTTCAGTGTTTCTAGCCCTGATCTCCAATTTGCTTATTATTAGAGAAGACAGGAGTAAATACAAAAGCTGGCTATTTCAGCCAGGCAATAGCTAATGCCAAGAAGAGAATGCGCATTCAAAGCTGTCCCAACTTGCTGCCTAATGAGTAGCAATTAATCCATCTTATTGTATTTCAAAATGCTGAAGACTCCATTCACATCAAAGGGAATTTTTCAAGGCTTTTATCATTGTTCATTTAAAAAAGTATAGAGCTATCTTTAGCATTTTATAATTGACAACAATATTTTCTTTTTATCCCTAAATGCGGAATGTAGAATAATGGATTTAAAAACATGTAATACATGTGAACTGTAGGCATTTTAATGTGGGGGGTTTTGTCTCTGTCTAATTAATCTTGCACTGTGAAAAAAATCTGATATGAAAGCCTAAGGATGCACATCCTGCTGTGAACACCTTTACTCTCTGTTTATGTACAGCTTCCAATCCATCTTTCGTCCTGAATGGACAGAGGTGACTTTGGCTCCCTGTCAGTGCAAAGGTGGGAAATGCTGTGACCTGGCACTGTGGTGTATTTGACACAGAAACACAACGCTGGAGTGCAAAAATTCTGCTCTGCCTCCTCCAGCCTCTGCGTGAGAGGAAATGCCACGAAGAGGAGCCGCCTTTCAGATCTGTCTCCAAGGACAACTTTATCTCAGCCTCTCTTCCCGTTTTCATGAGATTAAATTTCTCTAACTTCAGGAAGATTTTAATAACCTCAGTATATTAAGATTAAAATCTCTAAAATAGGTGCGTTTTCCTGCAGCAAAGGGATATAAAATGTATGACATCCCCTGGAAGGGCTGAGGGGGCATTCTTTACTGGTGGTCTCGAAAGGCAGCAATAGCATTTACAGGTGAAACTTCACTTTCTTGCAGGCTGAGGATCCATCCATCCACAGTGACTGCAGGCACTTCTCATTGAAGAAAAGGGACTTTTGCTGGACCAAGCAGACTTTATGGCATGCAGGTGAGATTTCAGCCTCTTAGGAAAGCTTCCAGT
Organism: Melanocharis versteri; assembly: GCA_013397845.1. NCBI lineage: Eukaryota > Metazoa > Chordata > Aves > Passeriformes > Melanocharitidae > Melanocharis > Melanocharis versteri. Next base: position 77,285 of record VZTG01000781.1, on the reverse strand, counting down.
GCCACGGGTGCAGATAGCTCTGAAACCCTTCCATCCGTGTGGATTTTTGCAGAAGATTAGCACAAGAAGATTTGCCCAAGTCCTCTCCTCTCCATAAGCAGGTTTCAGAGCAAGGCAGGACGGTAAGATCTCAGTACAAAATAAACTCAGCAGCTACTTGGGGAACAAGACTTATTTGTATGAACACTTCATCAAACCAGCCAGGAGCTGGGGCCAATGGGACAGGTCGTATCAGATGCATCTCAAAAGAAAATTGACACCAGATGCATGTGGGATTTTTTTAAAGTAGTAACTGCTTCCCTGGACGCCACCAATCACAGGTTTTACAAGTGGCAGCTCACTGTTAAAAGGGTGAGTTGGTCTGGGTGGGAAGCACAGAATCATAGAATGGTTTCGGTTGGAAGGGACCTTAAACATCATCTAGTTCCAGCCCCACTGCTAGTGGGACTTTTTTAAAAGGTCACCTCCCACTAGGCCAGGTTGCTCCAAGCACCATCCAGCCTGGCCTTGAGCACTGCCAGGGATGGGGCATCCACAGCTTCTCTGGGCAGCCTCTTCCAGTGCCTCACCACCCTCAGAGTAATTTTTCTTTTCCTAATATCCAGTCTAAACCTACTCTCTTCATGCTTGAAGCCATTCTCCCTTGTCTTGTCACTACACGCTCGTGTAAAAAGTCACTTGTGTAAAAAACTGTGCATCTCATCTTCTCCTTGGTCACCCCTTCACCAGGGAATGCAGACAGCACCCACTCCAGGACAGCAAGAGCCAGTTGTCTTCCCGAGGATATTGACGGGGCAGTCCAGGCTGCTGCCAAAATTGGTTCCAGTTGAAACAATGCGCACCCAGAGGTGCTGGAATGCATCCACCTCGTCTTCCTTTTGCACCAGTGATGTCCTTCTCAGGCAGCTTTTGAAATCCTCTGCAAACTGCTGTGGCCAGGGGGAGTTGGACTAAATGATCTCCAGAGGTCCCTTTCAATCCTAACTAGCCCATGGTTCTGGGTGATTCTGACAGTGGACTGTAAAGATGATTCAATGCAGGAATGACAAGAAAAATGGGTAGATCTTCCCTTCTTCAGGCGACTCCTTGAAACGAAAACTCCTTCCAGATCTCTATTTGCTGCAAATGTCATCTGGGCTAGATGAAATATTCTTAGGGTTTGCCTACCTCTTTGTTCTTTGGAAAGCTTCAATAAAAATCAGACAGCAGGTGCAGTACTGAAAAATATTTCCTGCTTTGTGAGTGCCTTCACATTTTAAGGTATTTTGGTCATTCAGAAAGGGAAATATTTTAGAACAGTGAATCCAATAACTGTGTTCGGCTCCTAGGCCTGTTTTTGGTAGCCACGTGGGCTTCCTGATTTTTGCGGCCTTGAGCTCTCACCAGTCCTCTAGAACTCCAAGAGCTGCTGGTGCTGAGCACCTCTGAAAGCAAGGCCACCTACTTACGGACTTAATTTTAGGCATCAAGGCTTGACAATTTGAGCTTAAAATGCTACATATCTCTGTATTATCGCACCCTGGGTTAAAAAGCAGTACGTTTAAGTCGTCTTAGTCGTCCTTTACGAACCCCAACTGCTCAGCCAGTGCAGCTAAAAAGCCAGCCACCAACAGCCAGACAAGCTCGCCAGCATGCTGCCCATGAAAAACCCAGCGCTCCTGTCAGGGAGGCTTGTTAAAAAGCCAGGCTGTTATTGCCACGCTGCAGCTCCAGGACGGGGCCGAGCATCCGCAGCGCTCACCGCTCCCCGAAACGTCCCAGCTTTCCAGCTAGAACAAAAACGTGATTTGTTCTCGTCCGGGTGAAGAAGAAAAAAAAAAAA
>VZTG01000781.1:16629-58096 GCA_013397845.1 Melanocharis versteri | reverse complement strand
GAGGAGCCCACGCTGGAGCAGGTTTGCTGGCAGGACTTGTGACCCTGGGGGGGACCCACTTTGAAGCAGGCTGTGTCTGAAGGACTGCCTCCTGTGGAAGAGTGAGCCATGCTGCAGCAGTTTGTAGAGAACTGTTGTTCATGGGATGGACTCACACTGCAGAAGTTGGTGGAGAACTGTCTCCCGTGGGGGGGACCCCACACTGGAGCACGGGAAGGACTCCTCTCCCTGAGCAGTGGAGGAACAACATGTGATGAACTGACCGTAACCCCCACTCCCTGTCTCCCTGCCCCTCTGGGGAAGGAAGTAGAGCTGGGAAGGAGGGAGGGCTGTGGGGAAGGTGTTTTTAAGGTCTTATTTTACTTCTCAGTATTCTGCTCTGATTTTGTTAGCAATAAATTCAAGGAATATCTCTAATTCGAGCCTGTTTTGCCCATGACAGAAATCGGTGAGCGATCCCTCCCAGTCCTTATGTCAACTCATGAACCCTTTGTTGTGTTTTCTCTCCCCTGCCCAGCTGCAGAGGTGAGTGATAGACTTTGGTGGGTGCCTGGAATCCAGCCAGGGTCAGCCCACCACAAGAAAACAGAAGGAAAAACATGTTCAAGTTTCACCTATGAACCAAACCTGCCACACCAGCAGGCAGCTGAGGGACCTGTCCCATGGCAGGGACACCAGTGGGCAGCTGGGACAGCTGCCTGCACAGGAGACCACCCTGCCACCTACAGAGAAGGGAATCTCACGCCAAAAGGACTTTCAAAGGCTTCTGCAAGCCTGAGCAGAACGACCTCTCTCAGGGCTGTCTGGGATTGCTGCACGCTCGGGCTTTCAAGGAGGAATAGGTGCATGCAATCAACCACCTTTCCAGCTCTTGCTAGCAGAATGGTAGGAGAATTAAAGCTAGAAAATCTTATCGCTGAAGTTTTGCTCCCAACTGGAGTTGTTTTAAAAAGAGGAACCACATAATTTATGCAAAGGTCCAGCACAGCGGTGCTGAAAAGAGGAGAGAGGTGGAAATATCAGAAGGCTGATGCCATAAAGTCCCCACTGATTTTCTCTTCAAAGCAGGTGTCTTGCTAAATGATGTTAACTTGAATCTTCTGCTGAAAATGAAAACTAAACGGGAGATGTGGAGTCCAAAGCAGAGCTGACCCTTCTGTCTCACATCTGGGAGCACACCAGCAACAAGACCCTGAGTGGGAGCAAGAAGAAGGGTTTTGCTCAAAACCCAGAACGAAACAAGGTGAAGGAAAGAGGGCGTGCAGGAATCCCTCGCTCCAGCTCCTACAGGGCCATGGGCACAAAGTGCAGCTGCTCCTGACGTAGGCTCAGCACAGTAGCCCCATGCCAAACTGACTGGAAGCCTGTTTTGTGCCACAAGCTTTTGTCCATCACTTCCAGAAACATCTTCCAGGCCTTCAGTCCTTTCTTATGGTCCTCCCAAAGAGGGTATATACAACAAAAGCCTCAGCTATCGAAAGGACACTCTTAGAAACACTAAGGCAAGTCCCTGAAGCCACATTAACCACATCAGACGCTCGGCTTGAAGCTATAACACAGCATTTTCTGAAAGAAATATAGATCTGACTAACAAAAAGGGTCCCTCAGAAACTCTCACACTCCACATTAATACTTCAGAAAAACGGAATTTCTGCTACAGCAACTGCTGCAAATAGCTGAAGGCTCCAGTGCAGTGTGCATGTTTGATGGAACAGAAACAGCCAACTATTTCCAGAAACTTAGGAGAAATTAATATGGACAGATCCCTTTTCAAACCTACACTGGGTGAATCATTGCCTTGCTGATCTGCCTGAGACTTCATGACACTCATTCATAGCAAAAGAAACTCATCCAGAGTATCTTCTGCACCTGTCAGTGCTTGATACTCCGACCTTGTTAAAAAAACAAGCTCACAGATTGAAAACAAAAGTGTCATTACAGTGCTTTTAAAACAATCACCCCGGCTTCTCCTTCACCTTTTGATTTCCACTAGATTAATGAAAGACTTCGATTAAAATGTAAGCCAATTTATAAAAGATTTTAAAATTCAGTAACTCAGATCTTTCCATCCTAGCATTTATTTTCTCTTGTAACATCTGCCATTCCAGCAGGCTTTTGTTTGCATCTTTTCCCATTCTTACCTGGACAAAAGGCCCTTTTTCATTCTCCAGATTAAAAAAAAAAAGGGAAGATGACAGACATTTCTGTGTGCATAAGTAAGGTCATCCAAGAGTGAACATGAGCTAAATATACTCAGCAGCTATGAAAATCAGATCACAAACTTTTATGCATGAATTATTTGCTGATTCTCCGAGCACTGGAAATACTTTAACTGCGCATCTGAGAAAGTGCATCTCCACAGAAATCAGATCTCAGCCACTTTTGTTTCAGTACATTCCCAAGCAAGACCCCCCAAAAGAAGATCCCTGGGTCAACTCCTTGTTGGGTCTCTCTCCCATCTGTCCCCCTTCCTGTTTTCAAGGAGTTTCTACAGAGGTTTCCTGAAGAGCATCACCTCTCCAGCTAACGTTCAGTAAGGGATTTGCAGGAGTGACTGTGGGGAACAGGCAGGCAGACACTTGTGGAACACTTTGGAGCTGCAGGCTAAAGAAAAATTCGAGCGAGGGAGTCTTGTTTCACTGTTGCATTCAAATTTGAATCTAAAATGCCCAGCTGCTCGTGGCATTTGAACACGAATGCAAACAGCGGGCTCGGAAAATTAATCTCAGCCATTGAGATCCCCCATCCCTGAGGTGAGCAGCAAAGATCATAGGAAAAGAACAAGTGGATCAAGAAGGTTTCCTCTTCTAAGCTTGTAGTTTCATGGCTGTGCTTGAACAGAGGAGATAACAGAAACCTGCAATAAAGCTCTTTATGCTGGAGACATTAGTGGACAAAAATAAATTCAGTCCCAGCTCCTACATCTGTTCTTTTACATAGCTGATGGTTCATACTCAATGCATACATCTTACTAAACTTGTGTTTAAAACAGTTTGGGATTAAGCAGAAATTATTAATATTTTACAATGTCAAAATGTTTACAGGTGAAAGGATTTGAGTTGGGAAAATTGTTGACTTTATAAGGTTAAATAAATATTTACCTGGCTTTAGAGATTAGTAAATTGCATTAAGTTATATTAACTATTATAATTTATTCTAATTTGGGAAGCTTTAAACCAGTGCAAATTATATAAATTAGGCAAACATAATCCCTGTGCTTAAACCTCCTTAAAGTCAATTGTGTTCCTTAGTATGTGAAAGGCTTCATTGAAGCTGTTGTCAGTGACATCTTAAGGTGAATGTAAAATGAAAACCTTGATTTTAAATGTAGGTTAATTTTAATTGCTGTCATAAAATAAAATGCACTTCACAAAAAGTTCTGTTTTCTTTCACATAAACGTCTTGTCTTTTTCCTAAAATGTGGAAAATAAAACCAGCTAGCATTCAGTACTGGGCTCAGTAGAAATCACTGGCCTGAAAAGTTCAGCATTGCTTTCTACAACATAAAATCCAATACCTGCAATAACAGATCACATTAAATTTGACCTAACCTGTGGGCAGGGCTCTTTACCCAGGAATAATATCCCACTGCACAAAATCAGTGTTTTGAAGGATCATGATCTTTATGTGACCCGTGGGAAACACAACACATCTTGTCTGCCTGAGATTATTACACTTCCAAAGGATGCTCACTGACATCCAACAAGGCAGACACACCCACTGAGCCAGGCAGGACTGGTCAAACACCCAACATTTTCTTCAGGAACAAGGAAACTACACTGCTTCATCTGGGAACAGCCTCATCCAAGTGTGGCTCAGCCTGTAAAAACAGAGAGGTGGACCCATTTCACAAGAAAAGGATCCATTCCCAGAAGGCTTTCTTTGGTCCAGGATTTTTCCTGTATCAACCCACCCGACCTGCAACACAAATGCAGGTATCAATTCCAAAAAAAAAAACCAAAACCATACCAGCATGCTGAAGGCATCTGGGAGAGCAGTAAATTACTAGCAGATTGGAAAGATTGATTTGTGAAGAAGTTGCAGGGAAGTGGAGACATTGCAATCAGCATGTACATGGTGTAAAGGCCGAGTTTCCCAGCAATCCCTGAATGCCCTCAATTCCCACTAGAAGACTGAAATCAGTGGGAGCTCAGGACATTCAACAATTCATAAAAATTAAAGCAGGGCAACGACTGGTTTTATTGTTTGTTCTTGGCAGTACCCACCAAGAGCGCGACGCTGAAGGAATGCATGATCAATGTTGTGACAAGTTTGCAATTTGGAAAGATTTAAGCAGAAGGGATAGGGCAGTGAAAAGGGGCGTAGCAAGTGAATGGAGTGATCAAAGCTGATGGTGGCTGGCATCCTTTATTACTACAGCAATCTCTGCATTTCGGGCAGAGACTATTCCCAGAGCAGCTCAGCCTACCTGTTCCTGACATCCTCATTTCCTACAAATCGCCTCTCCCGTGCTCCAGAGGGCTGTAATGCAGAGGCTCTGGGGTGTGGGGAGGTTTGTGGGCCAGGGCTGTAATCCAGAGGCTCTGGGGTGTGGGGAGGTTTGTGGGCCAGCTCTGGCACGACACTGCACTCAGGTACCCGCTGCAGGTGGAATGAAAGGGGATGGATGATAAATGGGGTGGGAGAGCAGCACGGGGGGCAGGGGCTGCCTCGTGGGCACAGGAAAAAGTGCTGCACTCTGCAGGGGCAGGGAAGACAGCTGAGTTGCATAAAGACAGAAGAGGAACCGATTTTTAAAAAGATTTTGTGAGAATATACACAGAGGAATGATCTTAACAAAACAAAGTTTAAATTTTAAGCAAGAAAATACCTCCCAGATTTAAAACAAGCTCCAAAGAATGTCCCATGTTAAGGCACTAAATACGAAACTGACAGTGCACTAGAAAATATACCGAGGGGAGGAACCTTGGATTGGTTCCTTTTTTCCCCCCACTAGATGCATGTTTGATATTTTCTTTCTGCATGACCTAAAAACCTCTACCTGTAAACAGAGCCCCAGGTGACAGGTACACCACGAACTGTGTGATAGGCCTGCAAGACAAATATCCCTGAACCAGTGCAAACTGAACCTCCCACGACACCAGTGCTGTTCTTTGCTTCAGCTCCCGTGGCTTAGTTTTGGGTAGTCCTGTCATGAGCAGGGAGTTCGGCTCCGTGATCTTTATGGGTCCCTTTCAATTCAAAATATTCCCTGATTCTGTGTCTCTTTTCGGTTACATTCCTCTAAACCTGAGCCACGCCCAGCAGACCCTCCTTGCTTATCTTTACGGTTTTCTTACACAAAACAGAGAGTAAGAAAAAAGTAGGTGATAAATCACCGATGATTACTCTTCAAGAGGAGCTGTGGCTAGCTAGTAGTTGTTTTGATGTCACTTTTCTTGTTTATCTCACTTTTTCTAACAAATTACGCTTTTTATTTAAGCAGAGGCTTTGCATTTCTTGGACACATGGAATACGTATAAATAGTTCCACAAGTTATCTCCTTTTCTGGGAGGGGAAAATAAAATAAGAACCTTCTGTAAATGCAAGGGGCTGCCCCACCTTTAACTTCCTTCTAACACTTAACACCAGGCTTAAAATTGTACCATATAAACACAGAGAAGCTGAAATACCACAAGCAGCCCTTCTATCTACTTTGCTTTACACATTAAACCACGATTCAAGCAGAGTCCATTAAGGCATCTAAATGTGACTTACCACATGTGTTAATTGGGTGGGGAGAAAAAAAAAAGAAAACACAACCCTCGAATGTGGACATTTATGTATTCCCATTATTCAGACCCTCCTGATGCCACAGTCTCCCACTTCTATAGTTTATAAATGTTTGATTTAAAATATAGCCATTTTATCATTTGTACCACATTTACCTCATCTTACCACTGTTCTGACTGGATGAGAAACTAATGTAGCCTACACTGTCTGGTCAATTATTGCATGGACACCAGGGACCAATTAATGCCATCCATAAAAGCCTGAATCATTCTGTCAATTAACTAGAACTAACTATGTCATCAGATATATTACTGGTGAGCAAGTCTATTTGGTTGCAATATGTCTTGAAGGAGAGCAGTATCAAATGAATCACAATTGACTTGGACAACTGCTAGCATAATTTCAGAAGATGAAAAGACAAATGTGGTAGTTATTAGTGGTCCCCTGAGGAATTACGGCCAAGCAATTGTAATGTGCTAAGACTGTACTAGCAGGTGCCCACAGCACAAATCAGGCAGAGGGTTAAATCAATATTTTCAATTTCTCAGGATCAATTCAGTGTTTGAACAAGATGGAAACTTGTTAGCAATTGGCAGAATGTGTAAATGAAAAGTCAAACTTCTTATTATTTGTTAAAAAGGAATCAGTGCTCTGCATCATGCCCTTGGCACAAGGTAATGCTTTCATGATCCAGTTGCTTGGGCATTCACTAAAAATCTAGCAGTTCTTAAATTTTAATAGAGTGCAAAAGGTCACTTTAATACATGCCGAACATTCAGGATCTTTAAAAATGATTGAAGTGTCAATAGGAAAGTTTTTGAGCTGTGACAACAGCATAGTTATTAACGATTAGTGCAAGAAGCAGAAGAAACCTTGATTGCTTTAGAAAAGTCTCACCAGGAATGCAGCTTGACATCCTTGGTACAACTTCACATTTATTCTGTTTCATGCAGGAGAACATTTGGATCATCAAGTGATCCTTCACCAATTAAACAAAAAAGAAAAAGCCGCCTTACACAGATTGATTTCATTTGTCACTGCTGGGTTTAAGGATGCCTGCAGCAGGACCTAAAGCATTGGGCATCACAGTCTTTACTTTTAACACAAAGGTGTAAAAATGAACTGTTACATCTTAGTCCTGTTTTACAAAAAGATGCCGCCAGCCACCCTGACAATCAGGGTTTGGAAAATATACCTCACTTTGAGTGAGGGAGGCACACCCTTAAAACAACACCTTAGGCAGGGCGGAGTAAAATCTCTGGGATTTGGAAGCAGAAATCTGGCAAGTAATGCTGTTGTACCTGGGGAAAAACCACGTGATCTCAGGGAAAGCTATTTCCATGGTGCTCACCCAACGCTTTCGGACAATTATTTCAAACAGATCAAAAACACGAACCATTTTTCATGCTACAAAACTACAGCAATATTTATGAGGAAAACAAAAAGACAGCCCTGATGGTTAATTAGAAAGAGGAAACTCAACAAAACCATTTTGAAACCCATATGCCTGAAGAAGGCACCTGTGCTTCACACATGAATACATTTCTCTGTGTTGGGCTGGTTTAGGAATTCTGTGAATTGCCTTCAGTGTTTGGACTCCAGCTCACGGGCATGGACAAGAGAAGAGATAGGTGAAGCTCCTCTTTCACAATTGCTTGGCATAGAGACATTCTTTTTAATATTCTCTGTTCTTTAATTGCGAAGACAACAACATTTACAACGCTGGAAAAATGGTTCATCTGACTGAAGCATTTTCATCTAAAGGACCTCAAAGCACTCTAAACACAGAGCAGGGAAATGATCCCTTGCCCAGCATATGGTCAGCCTGTGAATTCACTGCGACAGAAAGTTATTACCAGCAGCTCTCTAGCTGCTGTTTTTAAATAACAGTAGCAGCCTTCACTCATACAAGCCAAAATAAAGAGCACTTGAACTTCAAGAAACTGCAAACCCTCTTAAATCTTTACATTAGATGCTGCGGATGAAGTAGGAGATATTTCTCATTTCTCAGCCTTTTCACAGGAAAACAATGGTGCCAAGTCAAATGAAATAATGAAAAAAATAAAATAAAATCAAAATGGATTTCCCCGTTTCAGGGTTGGCCCAGATAGTCTATTGTCAGTGTCTAACTCACTGCAGCTTTGTCTGATCTGTGCCATACATTTGTCGAGGAGACCTTTCTCTTGAAATGCATTTAGCACAACATGGGGGATATGCTCCACACCACAGGACAGCAGGTCCTGAGCAGGCAGACACACCATCAGTGCCAGACCACAAAGCAGAGGGAACACAAAACATCCCAGTGCTTCCTACTGAATTGGCCCCATTAATTACAAAAAAAAAAAAAAAAGAAAGAAAGAACTCGTTAGAGTAATGATACAGTGATTTTTTGAAGAGTAACCCAGGGAAGACAAACCCTTTCATCCAAGACACACAGCCAACAGATTTTTCCTTGCCCAGCCCACTGTGTGTCGATAACAACACTTTCCTGGCTCCCCGTACACGCCCTTAGGTGAAACCATTCCCAGGTTTGTGGAGGACACAGAGAACGTGTACTTCCTTGTGCTGGCTGGGGAGCAGAAGAACCTGTGCCTTTAAGGAGACCCAGCGCAATAACTGAAACCAAGGTTCAGCAAACAGGAGACAATGAAATATGGAGTAACTTGAAACCAGCCCAGGAGCTGCCCAAGAGAAACCTCCAGCTTGTCTGGCTCTCAGACACACCCTTGCAGCTCTTCTGGAAAGCTGGGCCCTGTTTGCAAGACAAGGAGCTGATTGATTCCGCGGCGCTGTGCGTGTGCGAGTATGAACTGCAGCGCACAGAGGACAGAGGGACAGGCCCAGCTGGCCGTGCTGACAGGCTCTGCTGCCTGACAGCGCCGCGATTGTCCCCGCCAGACGCCGCGGGACCCGCCACGCATAATTCCAGTGCCTGCATGTCCAGCTGCAGGCCGTACTGGCAGCAGCGTAGCAGGCTGCCTTTAAGTACTGCTAGCATTTTTCTCTGCTGTCCGTGGAGTTGCTGAGACGCTGCAGAAGCGGGGCTGGTCCATCCCCTGCCACCAGCCCACACACCTGCCGGAACGCCTCTTCTCCCTGCACACTGAGGCAGATTTTCCTCTGCACAACCTGTCTTCTTTTTTTTTTTTTTTTTTTTTTTCTTCCCCTTTNNTTTTTTTTCTTTTTTTTTTCCCCCATCTAGAAATTATCTTCATTAACTGCCTCTGCAACAGCCCCTGAGTTGTGGTTTCCGCAGAAGCGGAGTAAACAAAGTCAATCTTTGCAGACCGAAGCCGACACACCGCTCGGTGCCTCCACTTGTTTTCTCTTACAGCGTGATTTATCCCAGAGCCTTTCTGGTTCTGACCCAGTAGACCTCACCAGGCTGGAGGGAGCTCTGACACCGGGTCTGTGTGAAGGTTCCTGGTGACTCAAGTGCCAGGGGAACTCAAGGAGAACCAACCCCTCTGCTGTGCTCAGCCCACAGCGACGGGTGCAGAGCTCTCCCGTTCCACCTCTTCTGAACCATGTGCTTAAAAGCAAAACGGCACGACACGCACTTCAAGCAGAGCAAGAAACGTGCTATCTTTGTATCCCCGTGGCAATCATTCTGCTAAGCAAAGACATCAATCAATTCCGCTAATGATAAAAGGGAGAAAGTTTATGTCAGAGCCCATTCCGCAGACACGGAATTCAAACACTGCTCTTGGCTCTCAAACACAACAGAACTCGCTGTTAATTAAGAATAAACTACATAAAGCTATATACTAAATAAGCCTAAAACCACAAGGCTCGTGATATCTTTGAAATGTTATTTTTTTCTCCAGAAATAATAATACGAAAAAATACTTATATATTTATTTTGTGTATGAAAAACCGTATTGAAAATTCTGAAAATCTAAGGAAAAAACATACGGGAGGAAAATAATTCCGAGCCACTTCACACACAGTCATTGAGCTTCTCGTAAGAGTTCTACTGGTTTAAATACGGAGCAATTTCACCAAACACAGTAACAAAGTCCTATTGATGTAAAACTGCAGTCTGTCTGTATTTATCTATCGGTATTTATCAGATCTCACAGTATTATAAGATTTCACAGATTTTGGACACATAATTCATAATCCCCATGAATACAATTTAGTAGGGAACCAGCAGCTCTCTAGCAGATAAAGAGGAACTATGGTTTTGGTCAAGCTAGAATTTAATTTTCAGGTCTTGGCTGGATAAACAGGAAATTTTAAAGATGATAACAAACCAGTAGCCCGTGAATGTCACGCCCAACAAGAATCAATATCTGGCCAGGAGTCCCCAGGGACTTCATGACAGGATTTCACCTCTGGCTCTCAGTTATCCCCGGCCCAGAAATGAGTGACTTCTCCTCAAGTCCCCAACGATGTCACGATCCTATTCACTCTAAAGTTCTTGCATACAGTTGAAATCAGACAAATGCTGGAATAAAGGCAGGGTTTGAGGATCACATCGCAGGCAGGAATATTTACGTGTCTCACCTGATTTCACACTGGTTTGAGTTCACTGAATTCAAAGGTCTTAGTGACAGTCTGGCCACAAATTAGCGGACCTGTGTTTTTCCTTGCCTTGCCTCCCAGCTCAAGCCCCATGCCCTACAGCACCAAAAGGCTCCCCTCATAACAACAACCAGCAAAAAGGTCTCCATGTTCACACCCAGAAGAGCATCTGCAAAGAAAATAAAGGCAAGGTTCTCAAGCTTGCTGCTACACACACACAATCTATTATTTCTCATATTTACTATTATTATACTGTTGTTTTCATTGTGTTACCAGTATGTTTCTGCCATGTAAAGAAATACACTCAAGTAAAAAGATTTAAATATTTTGTTTCTTGCTTTGACATTACTTGCTTTGGAAAGCAGAATCCCTGCTCTGTACACTCTTCTTCAACTAGAATTTCTCTCCCATAGTGCTGTAAAGCAGAGACTGGCATTTTACCATGATCTCTTGATGTTTCCCTTGGATGTGGTGCTGCTGTTAGCTAAAATGAAGCACCTCAGTAGTCCTGATCATCACTCAGAAAAGACACCAGCACCAGAAAAACCATTGCAGCTACATAACAATAAAAAAACTAGACACAATCATCTTGTGATCAATTTTATGTCTAACATTTAATTAGAATACTCATAAAAATGTATCTGATTATTTACAATCAAAATCTAGCATGCAAGGTCAAAGTGGAACCTACTGCATCCAAAAAGCTGCAGCTTTGAAATCAGCTGAGAAGTTATTCATGATCCTACATAACTGATTCTGAACCCTGCATACTTCAGTTCATGCACTCAGTATACAAATGCCGGTTAATTCTTATTTTATTCACAAGGCAGTGCCAGATTTAAACGAGTTGCAAATGATTTTGATGAGGATGTTGAATTGCTGCATCGTGTTTATGATACACTGCGAGACAGTTGTGTACAGCCTGAGTGATTTAGGCTTAGCATAATAAATATTATATTTCTATGTTAGATAGGAGTACATCAATGAAACCTATTCTATCTGAGGCAATGAAATCATCTGCCTGGGTTATTCATGGAAATATGAGTCCAACCACTTTTGGACTCATGCAGATTTTATGCTTATACAGAAGAGGTGACTTCCATAATCCATAATTATAGGTGCAATACCATTCGCTGAACAACACGGCTTTTCAAATTTAATTATAAACCCCAAACGTACTTAGCTAATCGGATCAATTGCAAGTCACAGCAAAGCACATTCTAATTTTCAAGACAGATGAAATTTTGCCACCTCTCAGCTGCTGTGAGAGCCAATGTCAGGTGAAAAGTAAGAGAAAACAGACAGGCATGTTTTCCAAGAAGCATTACAGCAAATTTTATGACTGTGTTTGCAGACATGTTCCCTGCAGATCCTTGATTTGCCAAGGCTGCTTTTATCTTGCTGAGCCTCTGCTGAGCAGCAACCACCATTTCGAGGAGGCAACAATGCCTTTTTTGACAGGCCCCATTATCCTTTCTTGCCCCACAAACGCAACGGGCCAGTCCTCAAAAGCCTCTTCATGAATTTATGGGGATGAAACTGAACTTCTACATAGAGAAACGTAGGTCCGATCCCAAAACAGCCCCTGAGCGGCCCTGCTCCAGCCCCAATTGCTGCACTCACTCCAACAGACCTGCAGCAGAGACTGAAGTCAAGCTTTTCCTCAGGGACACGCTCCAGCACCCTGAGTTTGCCCCGTTCTCCTCGTGGTGCTGAGCTGAGGCTGTGCTGCCAGCCCAGCTCTGGGGCACCTCTGCTGGGTCCACGTGTCGTGACTCCAGATCATCAAACCCTTCTGGCTCCCCTCGTTTTTTCTGGAATACAAACCCCTGCTCTTTCCTGCACTGGTGAGCTCTTTCCTGCACTGGTGAGCTCTTTCAGATGAGCACCATCTCTCCCCTGTGACGTGCAGTGATCAGGATAATGAAAAAGAGAGCTCAGAGTACTGCAAGACAATCACATTTTCTGTGGTTCAACTACCTAAGGAGCCACCAGAACGTGGGACATCCAGCACCTCCCCTCAGAGGCCTGAGGTAATTCTGCTTTGGTTGTACATACTGTCATTCATGTGAATGGTCTTGAGGGTATTCCGAGCAAAAAAGGCAAAACTGAGCCTGAAACAACTGGTTTGGAAAGGCTCAGATCAATACTGCAGTCAGTCTACTGCAAACAGAAGGCATAAATTAGTACATACAATGATCACCAGTTTGTTCTATCGTTGTGTTTCCTTTTGCTGTGAACATAACCACAAAAGCTCCTGATGACACGGCAGCTGCAAAATGAGCTGCTCGAATCACAGCCACAGCACATTCTCAGGCTGACCCAAAGGCACCCTTACAAGGAATTAAGTACCATATTATAATTACACGGCTATAATATTATTTATTATTTGCAACATTTGCAGCCACTTTGAAGCCTCAGTTCCCTGGTACTGCTGGCTGTTTAAACACACAGTTCCTCAAAGAGCTTGCTTAGCACAGAAAATCAGAGACTACAGGTAGATGTAATGGGCTGGTGAAAGGCACAGCAGAGAGGTAAGAGCAACCCGACAGCTGTGCCACATAAAGTAACCAGTATTTCCCTCTTTTCAAATGAATTTTGGCACACGTAGGGGCAGGCAAATCAAAGCAATTCAAACACTGCCAGAGCCCTATTGACATCTATACAGTCTGCTGCTTCTCTGTGAAAAAACTGAATTTCCTCTAAAACACTCCACAGCCTCCAAGGACAGGGAACGTGCCCCGCCACCACCCTCGCTCATCTCTAACAAATAGAGGATGTATGGGCTGGGAGAAAAGAACTGAGAGAGGATCCTGAGGGAAGACAAGCAGGTGGATGATCAGGAACAGAACAGCAAGGAGACCCCTGGTGTACAGGAGCACTGAAGAGCAAAATGGTCCCAGACACAGATGAGGCACCAGGCCTGAGCAAAGCCCAGTGAGAGCAGCCTCTCACCCCTTCCCAAAGGAGGGTAAATGCAGGGACAGCTCAAGAAAGTTCTCCCCAATTCAAAGAAGTTGCAGCTCAACCATGTCCTGAGTCAGAAGCAGTGCCTCTGGACATAACGGAATTTTTGCTTTCTGACCCTACTTAAACATTCAGCTTCCACTGTATCTTTCAAAGGGATTCACAGCTGCACTAGAGCTTGTCCCCAGAGCTAGTGCCTTTTGCTGGTTTTGAGCCTCTCACCTAAACCTTCAACTTGCTGCAGAAGAAGCAGTGAGCAGCTGCTCCTCATTCACCTTCTCTGTGCAACTCAGTCCTGCAGATCTCAGCCCTGCCTCCCGTGAGTCACCGCTCCTGGACCCAAGAGCTGCAGTCCACTGACTCACTGCTTGTGCTGAAGCTGTTCTCAGGAAAATTCTTTGATCCTCCTTGTTACACTCTTTGAATCTCATCCAGGCCTGCTGCTCTCCTTTTTGAGTGAAGTGCACAGAGTAGGCAGGGCTGCCCTGGCTTCCACACACAGCCAGCCCTGAATCCTGCAGCACCAGGGAAAAGCCAGGGCTTCCACACACAGCCAGCCCTGAATCCTGCAGCACCCAAGGAAAAGCCAGGGTTTCCACACACAGCCAGCCCTGAATCCTGCAGCACCAAGGAAAAGCCAGGGCTTCCACACACAGCCAGCCCTGAATCCTGCAGCACCAGGGAAAAGCCAGGGCTTCCACACGCAGCCAGCCCTGAGTCCTGCAGCACCCAAGGAAAAGCCAGGCTTCTCGAAAAAATTCTGCACAAAGAATCACAAAGAATTAGAATCACAAAGATTCTAATTTCTATCACCCAAATAAATTTAAGGCTAAAAATCAAATAATCACTTGCCACTTTTATTTCTTCACTTTTTTTTTTTGTTTGTTTACTTGCAAGTATGGGAACATTAGCATGGACTGGACGGTTTCAGGTTTTGAAATGTGTAGTCCTCTCAACAATATCTTTTGAAGTTTTATGGACTGCCAGACATGCACAGACCACATGCTGAGTAACACTGCTGTTCAGTGCTTCAACAAACAGCCAGACGGGAGTGGAGGGGACAAAACAAGTTTGACTCAAAGTGCCCTCTGCAGTACGAGTAACTGCTCAGGAATTCTCTGCATATATCCAAAACCACTTGCACACAATGTGATGCTCATTTCCCATGCTATAACTCACACGTGCGCGCCCGAGTGGGGTTCAGGGTTTCAGACCTTGTGGAGGGTGGGAGGCAGACCCAAGAACCACGGGGTTCGTGGCTGAACTGGCTCTGACCCCCCAGACACAGCATGAAGGGCATGGCCAAAGCCCTGAGAGACATCGTGCCTGCGCTTTTAGGGCAAATACTAACAAACATCAACTATTTTCTCACAGTAGCTGATCTATGTGCAGTGTTTTATGACTCATGGAAAACTTGGAACAGCTGTAAGGAGCAGTCAGTAAATTTAAGCAAGACCGGAGTGGATCAGCAATTGTACTGAAACAAAAAGCTACAAACCTGAGTGATAAATTGCATGACATGCCCATAATGGAAGGCTTGAGGCTGCTGCTGCAGAGGATCACCCATGAAGATGGAACCGCTGGACAAGAGACAAAGCCAATATATTCCTATGGATTTAACCATTTTACTGCTTCTAACTAGCCCTGCCTAACTTCCTGTATCATAAACTGCAACCATTTCAGTTGAATTTTCTTTATTGTTGAAAGAATGAAAATTTCACATTTGCTTGAATTTATTACTAACTGACATCACAATTTCAGCAATTCATAAATTTCCACACTGGTCAGCAAGCTATGACCCACAGGGAAAATGTTATGCTGACCTCACTGCAACAGCACTGCTAGAACTAGAAGACACAGAGTTATCAGTATTTTAGCAAAGGCTTTTAGATGGATTCTACTAGTTAAAAATCTAGAATGATACTCGTAAGTAAATGCTGGGGTTATGGAAAATATAAAAGCAATTAAGGTTGAGTCTCTGTATTGTGGACAAATAGATAGGATAACAGCTCATTGGGAGAAAGGCTGCAGAGAATAAGTAAGATACAATCTATGCGTCTGGAGTTTATAAATATTTATTTTATATTATTTAGACTGTTTGTAGATCTAAGGAAGCTGCAAAAAAGAAATTTATACTGAAAGTTGGGTGAAAGAAAACAATCCAAACAAAACCCCCCAAACTCCACAATGGAGGAACATGGTAAGATTTTTAGCATTTAATTTCACGTAGTCCCTTGAAAACTTAAGAACTCCCATTCTGCCTCAGTCAGCAGCTCCCCACGTTTAACACCCTGTTTCTGTTGGTTACGAGTCAGTTTTACTGCAGGGAAGAGGAAGGAGATCTCAAGGCTTCCCAGCCCAGGAAGCCACTGCAGGCACTTTATTCCGAGCGCACGCCAACCCTCATCCAGCCATAAACACGGGTGATACTCCCAATCAGTGAGAACACAGATGCACCCAGCAGCAAAGCAGCCATCCCAAATGACAAATCGTGAAGCAGATCTGTCTCTGGGGCCCGGAGGACAGAGCCATCCCCACGAGCTCCTGGATGTGCGCGGAGGAGGGTGGGCAGGGAGCTGTGTGCCCCTGGCTCCCAGCGAGCCAAACCCTGGCAGTGCAGAGAAGAGGGAGCAGCACCCCAGCAGTGCCGTGAGTCTCCACCAGCACCCCTGTCTGCAGCCCCCACGGCAGGGCTGAGCACCCCACTGCCCTTCCAGAAAGGTTTATACACCTTTAATTTCAGGCATGTGCCAGGGGAGAGCTCAGCACCGAGCTTTCCCCTTTCTCGCCTTGTATTTTGCAGTGCTTAATGTTCCATAATTGATTCCATGCAATCTGTCCCAGCTGTAGCTACAAGGTTCTGCAGGTCCACTCTGGGTGAAGAGGCAGTGAAATTAGAAATGCTCAGACCACCAGTGCAATTCAGCGAACACGTCTGCCAAGAGGGAACCGAAGAATTAATGCACTGGAGACTAACCTTTCAGGAACAAGGCAGGTTTACTCTGAGCATTAATTCTGAAAGTAACGAGGTTGTGGTTTTTGGTTCAGTCTTTAATAGTCTTCATCATAAAAGCACTACAGTTAATATCCCATAATCAGTGCTTTCTGATCAGGAGAGTCCAATAAGCAATTTTCCATCACATCCTGGAACTCAGCTACTGCTGCAATCTGAACAAAACAAACGAAACAATGCTCCAGTCTACATCTAGCAACAGGAAACACAGACCAAGCAATTTAAATATTTCGGCTGTGGAGCCATTTGAGGGTCTAGCCACATCTTCCATTAAAATTAGCAGCCAAAAACTCCAGTTCTGCTTGGGAGTCCTCGTCATTTAGAGTTTTCATAGTGTGTACAAACATTATCTTTTATTGTTGCTTAGCAGTGGCAACTCCCTCACTACCACTCTTGGTTCAGAAAAGTAAAAGTATTCCAATTTAACGCAAATTAGTTTTTTATCTGTTTTCCTGGAAAAACCGTTGGAAAAAACCAGTTTGAATTAAAATCAGTTCAGTGGGAAAGTTCAATTTTATATCCCCTCCTTAAAATTAGTGTATATGGTTATTATTAATTTCTGAATCACACCATGTGCTCTTTCCTACAGTAATTGCTAACTGAAGTCAACAGCAGTACTGTCATCCATTTTAATGGGCTGGGATCACGCCACAAGACACAAAATAAAGACACTTCTTCTTTCGAAATGCTCAGGATCAAAACAAGAAAAACACAAGAGACACACTGGGAAACCCAAAGGGATGAATGACTAGGAATTTAATTTCTCATTTATTGCTAATATTATTGTTGACTCGCTTGTTAATGTAATGTAGCACTTACATTAAGGGATCTGTGTCAGAGTGACCCACTAATGATGATTTGTATCTGCTGCCAGGATAGGCAGACATAGAAGAGACTATTTCGGTGGTGTTCAGGGGCTATTTCCCTGTCATTTAGGGGATTTAAGGCTCTTAAGCAGTTACAGGCTTGTTTATTTTTTAATAATTAGAGCTGGCTGAATTGTAAGTCAAAGAAGACAGGCAGGATAAGGGGCCTCTGCCCTCTCTAGCGCAATTGCTGCACAAAAGAGGAGGCAGGAGGTGCGGGGCTGGATTTCCTCCCCTCCTCACCAGCTGGGGAGGCTGGAGGAGCCTCCCAAGTTCCTCGCACGATCCCAGCCAGCACAGCTCCATCCCTCTGCAGGTACAGCAGCCCCTCGCCCCCAAAGCAGAATGAAAACCAGGATCTGCTGAGCCTCTCAGAGTGCGTGGGGCCGGTATTTATTCCTCAGGCAGGAGCCACCAGACCTCCCTGCTGCAGATTTCCTGCACTGCTGCACCAAGCACCATCACCAGTGGTGTCCTGGGCCTCGTGCTCGCCCAGGCTGGAACCGGGCTGGCACAGGAGCACACCCTGGAGCAAGGAGCTCCCTGCTTGCAGAGTTCATACGTTCTGTGCCGTGCTGCCACATCCTCTCAGCTTCCAGGTTAGCCTGGCCAGCCACTGGGAAGCCCTGGCAGCGCAACAGGGGGAAGGACAATGGGGGGAGAGGGAGAAACCTCAGCTTTGCACAGCTGAACTAGACTCAAAATGAGATCTAACGAAGCCATAAATACCGCCAAAACGTGATTTTCAAAGAAAGCCCTACAGCAGATATATCCTGCCTGAAGTACAAGCATCAGGTGGTGGCAAATGCCCTCTTTTGCCAGAACAACCTGCATTCCCTGTGGAGGGCTCGCCAGCACAGCTGTCCCAGCAAACCTCTCCTGCTGTGCACAGACTGAGAGAGTCACAGGGAAACACCTCCAGCCAGGCTGTTCAACACCTCTTCCACCACATTTATTCTTTATGAGGGGTCAGTGATCCTGATTGCACAACAAAGAGCACAGGGGGAATACACATTCAGAAACATCAGGTTGGAAGACAAGGCAAAAACCAGCTGCTTGTAATGGCAGGCATGGTCGCCTGCACGGGGAGGACGGCCCTAATTCCAGTTTGGATTGGCTTTGTCTGGTTGCTTTTCCAAGCATTTTTCTAGGAAGCTGGTATCGCTTCCTGACGGCATCTGTAACCCTTTACTACACCAAGCATTCGTGGACACGAGCGTCCAAGCAGAGCAGGCTGATCAAAATTTAAAATATTTGAGCGGCAAATAAACAGCTGCTGCTTCTATTCATGGGCGATGTTTCTATCTGTGCAAGTGGGTGCAAAATTCTTCTGTTATTAAGGCAAGCCTGTGGCTCACTCACGTTATCCTGTCTCCCATCCTTGGCCTCTGCTATGCCTGTGAGAGCCAAGACCAGCGATGCATCAGCAACTCCCTACTCCTCACATCTGGGTGTTTGTTTGTTTTCCAGTCAGGATCATACAGAAGCGCTCACGTATCTATAGCAAACACTGGGAGGAGAGCCGGGCAAGAGATATTATCCAGGCCCTTGCAGGGCAGATGCAAACCCACAGCATTTCTTGCTGTTCTTTCCTTAGCTGGGCTGGGGCTTTATCCACTCCATCTCCGACTATTTAGACTGCAGGGCCAGGGACCACCTACTGTGTGCATGTTTCTACAGTCTCCGGAACAAGACTTCCATTTTTGCTGGTTCTCCCTAGGCTAGACCATAATAAATGTGATTATTTTAACAATAACACACATTAATAATCGTTAATGCATTGCTTGAATTTTCCTTTGAAATGCAATCTGTGCTCTCCTCCCTCTGAGCAGTTTAATCGCTGGCTGAACTTTCTCAGTTAACTGAAAGTGCCATAGGTAAGATTTTTTTCCACTATCAGCACTTTCAATCTTTGTGTAATTTAAAGCAAATACATCTTTCTTTGTGATTGCAAATGAGCCCAACTGTTGGGGGTTTTCTTTGTGGTTTTTGTTTTGGAGTTTGGGTTTTGTTTTTTTGGTTTTTTTTTACTTTTCTGAACTTTTAAGTTGTTTTCTAACAGCAACCTGGCCTGGCAGCAGTAAGGCAGACATGACATAATGCTGGCTGTTAGTGGCTTCCTAACCCTGACTGTCAGCTCTCGGAGCCTCTCGTGCCTCCCAAACTCACGGGGCTCCTGTGCTGGGCCTAAGTCCCAGCTCTGTGTAAGAACCAGAGAACAGTTTAGGCTGGAGAGGACCTTTAAAGCTCATCTAGCCTAACCCCTCTGCAGTAAGGGATGTCTTAAACTAGATCAGGCTGCTCAGAGCCCTGTCCAACCTGGCCTTAAATGTTCACAGGGATGGGGCATCTACAGCCTCTCTAGGCAATCTGTTCCGGCGTTTCACCACCTCATCGTGAAGAACTTTTACCGTAGAGCTAGCCTAAATCAATCCTCCTTCAGTTAAAAGCCAACACCCCCTTTCCAACCAGCTCCTTCTACAGCCTGTTTGTTCCTGGGCTCGGCAATGGGGCTGTACCTCGTTTCAGTGCTCTTTCTGGCTGCTCTTTCACGGGCATCCTCGAGTTCCTGGAGCTGTGGGAGGCCACTCCGCTCTCATCTTTCCAGCACGTGGCTGCGGGAGCGGGGACACGCCGGGGGCACGGGGAGCAGCTGCCTGGTCGGAGCTATCACCCTTCTGGGCAGCCACAAAAATCTGCCTCGTTCCGAGCCTGGCTGCCGTGCTGGGCAGAGGGGGAGAGCCAAGCAAAGCCTCCGTGGCCCTGGAAAGAGCCCCGCTCGCGGCGCTGCTGTCCGCGCCCCTCTGTGCCACCCGCGGGGAAAAGGGCAGCGCCCTCCAGGAGGAAAACATCCACCTCCAGCTGCCTGGCTGGGCTTTCCAGAACGATCTTCCTCTCACAAAGCACTCCCCTCGCCTCACTCCGAGTCAAGCACAGTTATTTATCGGATGGGATGGGAGAGGCAGCAGCGGCCCCACCGCGGAGCAGAGCCCCACTGGGCCGAGCACGGAGCACGGAGATGATCCTTTCCCCAAAGAGCTTACAACCAGGCACAGCACGGAAAAATCTCATTATTGACAGATTAACGGCAATCTGTCGGAGCAACCGCTCCTATTAGGAGTTTCTTGAGCAGAAAAGTATTACGGGGCCCTTATAATTAGCTAAGGATAGCCAACCTGATCTGAAAATTGAACAGTTAAAATTAGGACTCACCTCCACGGTAATATTGCATTAAAATTGGTGAGTGTGGGATGAGTGCAAGGGAACATTTTGAACAGAACATACAGATGGGTAACCCCCAGGGAAGAGGTCAACGCATAGATTTTTTTTCTGAATTTCATAAAAACATGCCACGTATATGATCTTAGAACTGGTGTTTTTAAATAACATCTGGAGATTTTCCTCTTCCAACCCAGTTCTCTGAGTTAGTTTTAATACTAGTGCTAGAAAAACAAATAAATCATTGACAGGCTGTGAGATGTTTTTTTGGGTTTTTTTTTCATATGAGTGCCACCTTACATATATTTGTGAAAAGAAAACTTTCCTCAAATTAATTCCATTTTTGCTTGACCATCTATAATTCATTCACAATTATTAAATACTGGCCAAACACACGGCTAAACTTCCTGAGTCAGAGAGCTTTCCTAATTGCAAGAAGTTAGTACGGGAAAGGTCACAAGTGTTTGTTCTGCACGTACAAATCACATCCACACATGGGTCTCACAAGAGCCTGGCTACCCTTGTTCACTCTCCCGGCTGCCATCCGAGATGGAGGAGCCTTTTGATGTTCAATGCAGTATTTGACAGGGCCGGCACTTAGATGATATCTAAGTATATATGTCAGGAAACACAACCAGAGGGAGCTTCAGAAAGAAAAAAAAACCCAACAGCTTCCATCCTCCTGTGGTGTAAATGGGCACGCACTCATGCGTGCCAGTGAAAATCACGCTGATTTACATGATGTGAGCATCTGGCTCTTTTCCAAGGGTAAGGACTGGCTTCCCAAGGGCAAGAAACAGCCCATGACGTTATTTCACACGGGCATATGATTTTCCCTGCATTATTACTGTGTAGCTCCCACGTGCCTTCTCCCGCCCTCAGGAAGGAATGATTCTGACCTCAGCTTCAAACGGAATTATTCAGATCAAAATGAGCTTGTCCGTGAAATGTTCAGGCCCCCAGTCAGGGCCTAGAGAACTGCAGTTCTACCATCAATGCCTAACTTGAGCATTAAGACTTCTGCATTCTACTGTTACACAACCACCAGGATACACAGGGTGTTTAGGTCTAATCCTGCAGTCCTGACATAAAAAACCCCACCTCAAACACTCCAAATTCCATTTCAATACTGCATTAAGCCATTCATTACAGACTTGTAAAAGGTTGTTAAAACCAAACGTCACAGAATCAAGGAAACTCTTTTGTACTGAAATGCAAAATAAATGTATTTTCAGTAGTTTAATAAAGCCGAGACAATCATTACAAAGCACTTCCTGACCAATAGGGTGAAATTTGTTCATTAATATGAAAAGAAGCTGGGAATTAACTGAAAGCATATGACAGAACATGAATGGAGCAAATTCTACTTCTGTAAAAATTAAGATCTGTAAATTTTTGAAATGACAGCCATTGGTACTTATAGAAATCTATTTATGGTTTATGCACTGCTTAAAGAAACTTCCAGAGCTGGATAAACTGTTCCAGATTTCATACAGTTAATGTATTCTACCAGAAAATGTCTATTTCTGACATTTTTCATTGACACACGGTGATATACATTATGCCATTTGAAAAAATGGCAGCTTTGTCTGTACTTAATAACTACAAGGCGTGGGTACGAAACAGCTAAAGCATAAAACCCTAAGGACAAGGCTTCATTGTAAGCATTAAATAATTATTACAATGCAAAATTAGTCAGAGTAATATCTCTGTTTTACTTCAAGCCATGTGAGGTCTGATCCAGAGCAGAATTTACTGTCAGCTCCAGTTACAATGGCATTTCACACTGCACTTTTTGCTTATAATTAAAGGGACAAAACCCATTTTAGTTTTTAACCAACCCTTATCATTTATTAAATCCAGTTTATGGTGATTAGTATTTTTAGACTCTTGACTTACCCTGGTTCTATTTGTAAGTGTATCCAAATTTGTTTCTTCTTATGTGAAAAGCTCTTTACCATAAGAAATTGACTGTGCAGGGGAGAAACTGTGGGGTTTCTGTCTGACTTCCCCCAAAAGTGACAAATAAATACTATTAGGAGTTTTGAAATGAACAACTTTAAGATGAAAATAACGTTCTTTTAACTACCCATTATAATTTTTATACAATAGGGCTTTGCAGCTGGCACTATACTTTCAAATAATGCCTACATTTAAATTCAGTCAGCCTCTATATTTGCCAAAAGAAACCTGCTACATAAATTCTCCTTGGTAGAGGAGCTGCGGAAATGATTCATGAAAAACGCTGCATTAAGCTGAATGTTAGCATTGAGGAACCTGTTACATACCTATCTGATTATTATTTATATTAAGTAGCACCCCCATTTCAAATCCAAGAGCAGAACCTTGCTGTGCTAGATAAGAAAAAAAGAAAAAAACAGAATAAATAAATACAGCAGTTGGTGGGGCCTCCTACTCCCACCACAATATAACAAATAAGAATAAAAA
Organism: Melanocharis versteri; assembly: GCA_013397845.1. Classification (NCBI taxonomy): domain Eukaryota; kingdom Metazoa; phylum Chordata; class Aves; order Passeriformes; family Melanocharitidae; genus Melanocharis; species Melanocharis versteri. The sequence continues at coordinate 35,323 of VZTG01000781.1, read as the reverse complement.
AGCCCACAGTGAAAACAAGGCAGAAGAATCCTGCCAGGATCTGCCATGTGCGGCCCAGCACCCAAAGCCTACAGTGGAGGGTCTTCCCCTCCTGCAGCCTTTTCCTGGAGGAGAGGAAACGCTCCTTTTTCCTGGAGCGAGCAGATCCAAACGGGCGACAGCTGAAACACGCGTCATTCTAATGGCTTCTGTCATAGCTGGGCAAAACACAGCAGTGGCAGAAAGCATTTATCAAAGACATGGCAGGGCTCTCCAATTATGCCGCCTTTCAGCCCACTGCTTAATAAAAATCTGCGAAGCGACAGAACATTTTACCTCATCAGCATCACTGGCTGCGACAGACTTCCTTCGGGGAGCAGCTACTCGAAAGGAACTCGACTGAACTTCAGAGTCATAACTGCAGAAAGTGGAGGGATTCAAAGAAAAACCCACCTGTCCAACGAAGTAATTACGTAAACTAGTTTATCTTTCAAGCAAACATTCCAGCTCTCATAAAGTTGCTTGCTTTCCTTTCCCAAGATGGGCAAAAGTTGCTTTGTTTGTGTCAGTCCTTCTGCAGCTCCCATGAAAGAAAGGGGAGCCTGGCCTGAGCAGGGGCTGGAGCAAGACAATTCAGCTGGATTTACCACCCAGACTTGGATGGCAAACTCTGTCGAGCTTTCAACTCCACTCAGCATTTCTTACATGCTACGTCAGCACAAACAAGGATAGAGAATATATCACTGTAAGTTTTCAAAAGCTTGCTATGGAGACCACCCTTTACACCCTCGGATGTCCAGAGTTTTTGCACTGATTTGAGTGGGGTCAGGAGGAGCTGGAGAAGCTCATGTGCCACCGAAGACACTGACGAGTTTCCACTAATCTCAGCTGGAGAAACAAGCCCCCATCTTGTGCCGCCCTCCAAGCACACACCGAACATCGCTCAGTTTTCTCACAAGGAATCTCCTCCAAAGTCTGCAGCTTTCAGTGAAACCAGGAGCTCACCAACAGCGGTTAGTTTTGATAGACTGCAGGTCAGCAAAGTGCGCAGGAACATGTCTAGCATTAGTTGCTTGGAGGTTTTCTGGCTGGCTTTTGGGATGTGAAGTGACCTCAGTTACAACCTTGCATGCAGCAGTTGTTTGTAAAGCTCAGGTTACAGCAATGCGCTGTGAGCACCTTTGTCAGGCAGGTCCTTTTTACTTCTTGCCTTTTAATGCATTCAGAGGTCTAGATTTAAGCAATTTTGTATATATGTTTTGCCTTTTGGGTCTGAATTTAGCTGTTACTGTGAAAATTCACTGTGATTTGAAGTGTTAAGGAATACAGCACATGAAAAAACTGATTATACTTTAGTTTTTATATATGAAGAACTCCACTGCTTACAAATACTCCTATGTTTCCTTACCTAGCAACTCTGTGTTATGGACATCTTCCCTCTGTCTGTTTAGCATCAACCTGGAGTCAAGAACCCTAACACCAAATTTCCATTGCTTATGCTCCAAATGCTTTACATTTCTCTCATGGCCATTTCACGCCCTGTCTTCTACTTACAGCACCAAAATTAAGTCAAAATCCATGAAATTTCCTCCACCAGTTCCCTATTGCTTTATTTCTTTGTTTCTACACACAGACTTGCATTTGCCTCTAAGTGAGACATTGGTGCAGGAAACTCGGACAAAAAAAAATATGTGCCTCCCTGAGCTTTCATTTATTCCCCTGGGTACCAGCTCCTCTTGTCCCAAGCTCAGCCCATTCTCAGATCCAGGGATCCACTTTCTGTCCCACCACACCACAGCACTCCAGCCTCCACCACAGCCCTGGTATTTAAGGTTTCTGAACCAGGAGGGCAGTGCTGTAAAATAAACTCGCCAGTCACGTGCCTCTTGCCGGCTGATTCCTCCCAGAGCTCCTAATAAACCCCATTATGTTCAAACACACACGGAGTGCTCAGGCACACACAGGCACACACGCACGCACGCCCCTCTTCATTAGGCACGGTGGCTTTGTTTTTGAGGCAGCATGTCAGAGCCCGGCACAGAATTTTGAACTCCCGTATGAAACAGTTACTTCTTTGGCAAGAAAAGTTAATTGGAGCCTCCCTTTTCAGCAGGTTGCTGGTTTCGTGTGGGCTCTCCAGGGATATTCTGGCATGGCACAGGTGTTCAGTCCCAGCTGCCTGAAGGGACCTCCAGCAGAGCAGCAGCTACCCAGACACAGGATCCCCGTGCCACAAACCAAATTCAAATTCTGTTCTGGACGGTGCAGAGCGGGCTCGTGCATACAGCACCCTCGCACCCACAAACCTAATTTGGATGGAATGCCACTGCAAATAACCCACCGCCTCGGTTCAGCCTTCCGTGGCCACACGGTCTTGCCTGAGCGTGGTCTTTTACTAATATCCTGTACGTGAAATAAAATAAACCACCCTCACGGTTTTCAGGACAATGTGAAATCCTGGCTGGTGACTTGCCAAAACAGAACAGTAAGAATATATGCAAAAAATCCTTGTCAGCACTCTCCTGGCTGCATAGGCTACGGGCCAGGTTTTTCATGATGCAATTTCCCAGAGGAGCTGCTTTTCTGGCCAGAGCCTCACCTCATCTGTGCTGAAGAAACTCCGGGGAGCTGCACAGGTGAATCTGGCTTTTCATGTGTAACCTGCTATTACGTTTTTGTCCAGAGAGTTTTGTTCTGTATTTCAGCACCATTCTTCTTAACAACCCGTAAGGACAATTTTCTACAAGGAAAGCTCTTATTAGGCTTTATATCTATGACCTTAGGTTATCTTTTATAGTTTAATCTACACAACCTTAGAAATCAAACTTCGCCTGTGGTAGCCAGCCCATCAATTCATTCGATTGTCCAGTACAACTTTCAATTCTCATAAGCAATTTGACAATTGCAAGTATTTTGCACTGCATATTATGAAGCCTAGTGCTGCAAAAATAATAAGACCTGGAATTACACACAGCACTGAAAGTCTACTCATTTAACCACGAATTCTCAGGTCATTTAGATGTTTCAATAACAGGCATGCTATAGGCCAAGCTGTCATATTACTCTTATCACAAAAATGTCATGTGCCCGTTCCCTAGCTTGCACACATGCCAGCTCTCAGACTCTCATCAAACCTTCCCTAACTCCAAGGATACACAAGAGAAATACGCTGTTTTAATGGATGGTTTCATAAACAGCAGAGCCCTAGAGCCACTAAATAGTGCTCTCAAGTCATTTACCATGGTTTGTAATTTATGAATAGGGATATATGAATCTTCCTTGAGGGGAAAAACAGAAGGAGCCAACTCAGCCCGCTGGAGGCACAGAGCTGGATTCTGCTCCTGGTGGCTTCTGCCTCCAGCAGGTGAGAAGAGGGGTACCCTACCTTTCCCCTTGCTTGGCTATCCTGGGGTCAAATGCCAGCACAGGCTGGAAAGTTACCACCCGTGGTCATCCACTCCAACCCTTTGCCCGAGGTCTGGGCACTGGTAACAGCTCCTGACGATCAGACTGGCCACAGCATGCCTCGTGCACGTCTGCTGCTGAGAAAATAACTTACAGGTGGCCCACAGGGCAGGAGGGGGCAGAGGTTGCAGGAATGGCTGGGGTCTCAGTCACTGTTGCAGGGCAGCAAGGCCTCATTCCTGCTGGGAACTGGGGAGGAGGTGGAGGGATGGGGTGCCCAGGTGGGACCCAGGCTCCCGGCAGCAGCCATCGCTGCAGGTGGCAGCACCAAAAGTAACAGGAATCGCAACTGACCGCAAGCCACGTGATTTGCGGAATGTGGAGAATTCATGAAATGCCACGTGGCTACATGAAATCATAAAAGAAATCATAAATAAACAGAAAAGCATTGAGAAGGCGGCCGCACGGACCGGAGCGCCGGCTGCACCCACGCAGGGACGGCCGGCTGTGCCGCGCCACCAGACTCCATCTCTCTCCCACCTTCTCCTCCTTCACCCCTGCCTGAACCACCACGTGCCCTGGTGGGTGGGAGCAGGGACAGGCTGCCTCACACCCACTCCAGAAACGTGTCTTCACAACTGTTCGCATGGCCCAAGTTTATCAACCTGTAACAGTATCTCAAATCCCTCTCACTGCTGTATTTAAACTTAGCTTTCCTTCTTGCTGCTCTTATTTCTGCACGCAACCTGCAGCTTGGAGCCCGTGAACTCTGAAGCCTCACGATATTCTACAGTATGGGGTTAACCTGCAGCAGCTCCTTAAATTACACAGATGGTTTAGTGCAAAGAAAAATGAGCAGGTACAGAAGAGACAGTCTGAAAGCAGATTGTGAACACCGCATTGCTTTCAGCAAGTTCAATTCACTTCCAATTCTGACCTGATTCTTCTATAGATTTAATGAATCTGTCAGGTTGATACCATGAAATGGGACAAGTGAGCAGTCAGCTTTGTTGCTCAGGCTTTGTTTACGTGTTTCCAATTAAAAACAAAAAAAAATAATCCAAGCAATTAATGGGAAACATTAAAATGTAAGAGTGCAACAGCTTTTAAACATATGGGAGATTTCATCTGCGCAAGAATTTTCACTGGAAGAGATTGAGGTGAGCTCACAGCTTTCAATCAAAGTTCTGTGCATCGAAAAAACTTAGTTAAAGTTGGTTAGGGTTGTCACATAGTAGATGAATTTACACAGCTCTAGAGACTGGCTTTACTAGAATGAATTATTGATGTCTCACTTTCATAAGGGAATGACTTGCAGAAACCAGCACAGAGTACGTCCCACTGCTGCAAGTTGTGCAGACTTAATGCAGCTTTGGAAAAGCGAGCCAAATTCTTTCTCTGAATTGCACATCAACAAAAACAAGACTGTAAAAGATACAGTTGCTTTGGAAGTGGATCTGTCTTTAAAGCGTTAAAAAAAACTTCTGTGCCTGAACCTCACTGATATTTCTGTGGTCTTATAGCTGTTTTTCCTGTTTTCAGAAGTTTTTCTCTTCCCTGCTAATTGACAGAAGCTGAACATCTATTTCAGTGGAGCTCTGCCAGTTTATACAAGCTGAGGATGTGGCCCATATTTTTATAAAGGGAGGTCCTTTCCACTGTTTTGCCATCTGCCAAGCTCTACTTTAAGCTAATTAAATAACGTCAAGTTCTAGCAGGCTTTTTCAGGCCATTAGAGTTTTCCATTTCTGGACCCCTAAGGGTACCTAGCAAGTCTGGCTTCAGGAGAGCTGAGATGTGGATTCAAAGGTGCTGACAATGCTAAGTGCGTTTCTAAAACCTGGAAAACACCCTGACAGTTTGGACACTCTCTGCTGTTTCCACACAAAGAGAGGATCTGTGACTGCGAGCAAACAATCTTACACACTCGGAGGAAGTGGGGGATTGACTGCAAGCACCTGCTGTTCCAACCATGTCGGTGGCCAAGCGGGATGGCACGGGAGAGCCCGTGTGGCAGCCCGAAGGTGCCACAGCCCAGCTTGCTCTGGATAAACACTGAGGCCATTATCACGCTGAATTTTTTCCCCCACTTCAGCGGCTCTTTTGCCGCCAACCTCACCCGCCCTTGGGTCTGGCACCTCCTCAAGTTGCTCTCCCCAGCTCCCCTTGCCATCCCAAGGCCTCCTGCTCCCTCACAGAGCCCTGTGGCCACGGCGCTGGCTGCGGAGATGAGCAGCGGCAGCCGCCCTCCGTGAAAAATAAAAGCATTTCATTTACCCTCAACTCTACAGCCACGAGCACAGCAAACATCACCCAAAGTCCCCGAGATACATAAATGAGCAGTTACTCCGTGTAACCGAGGGTGTCCTGTCATTTGCAGCATTTTCTCTCCCTCTCTGCTATTCGTGTGATAAACCCACTTGTGCTGCTGGTCTTCAGACAGACCGACAACAGCCGCAGCAGAGATTGTCTCATCTTGCGAGCACAAGACCTGCTACAATGGAGCCTTTATCCTGCCTGCAGACTTCCAGCACTGCTGCAATTCACATACCACCAGGAACGGTGGTGAATGTGGAATAGGGTGAGCGGGACATTAACACAAACAGGGAATAACCCTCTGTCACCCAGAAGCTCTGCAGGAATAACAGACTGCACCAGCAGTACTGGCAGCGTTTGCACGCTTCCTGCTTTTTATCCTGAGAGAGCCCCAAACACCTTCTCACAGCTCTGGAGAGACTTTCAAACACATCATGTTGAATGAAGCCTTTCTATCACGATGCAGCAGCCCCTCATGCCATGCGGGGCTAAAAGGGAAAATGACCTCTGCCAGCTGAAACTGTCCCTGGGAAAGGGAAGGGAGGCCCGTGGTGGTGTGCCTGAATGACAAGTCCTGGTTTCTGGTCTGCCCGGGATAAAAGGAGAATTACCCCAGTCTAGATCAGCCTCTGATCCACTCTACTGCCAACTAAGAGAAAAAAAGACAACAAACAAACCACAACAAATCAAGCATTAACAAGCAAGAAGACAGTTCTTCTCCCACAGCCTCTCATGCAGGACCATCCTGGTGTCAGGCCAGACACAAATGCAGGATTGAGACACCAGTTAAATTTCGCTGCCATTCCAATGACACACTCACACCTTCAATAAGCCTCTACAGAGGGCCGTGAATATGTGGACACACCTTTATCTAAAGTTCAAACGTGATTTAAATATGTCATCCTACACCAGCGAAGCCGTATTAGTACAAATCTGAGCCCGTCATATGAGTACACAGCAGGTATTTTAACACCACTGTGATGGCTGACATGGATAAATCCAAATCTCCAGTGTATTATATGACCACAATAGCTCTTCCCCTTCCCTTCGTTTACCATGTAGAACCAGTGCTCACAGACCTACCTTGAAATCACACAAATATAAAAGGAAAATGGATAGGACTACAAGGATGGACACAGCCGACCAGGGTACAGCAGCATCCTCTTAAAGAACAAGCTGGAGCTGCCTGAAGGAGCCCGAGTTTGGAGGGAGGCAAGTTTCCTGATGGCCCTGGATGAAGGTCTGTGCCTGTGAGGGTCATGGGTTTGAGAGCAAGTTACAGGCAAGGGAACACCATGTTGGGCAGTCTGTAAAACAGGCCCAGAAGCACAGCAGTGTTTTAAAATGCACTATATTCCTGGCAAGTCACATGCCTTAAAACTGGACATAAATCATTGCAAACTTTAACTTTTGTTTCCACAGAACTTTTTTGATGTTTTTGGTTCCACACGCAGGGCCCTGTTCAGCATCTTGCTGCCATGGTGTTTTTCTATCTTGACAATTCACTTCCGTGAGCAGGCATGTAGCCAACTCAAATGAGACTCAACGCAGTGAAAAGCCCTTCAGGTAAACAGTGTGATAAGCTAAACTGCAAAAACGAGACAATGTTTTTGTACTATGAGGCAGTTGCTATGGAGACGGTTGCTAATTAACTGCATTCAGCCAAGAGAACAAAGGGTTTAAGGGCAGACAGGACTCTGTATCTTAGAGTGAGCAATGCATAATGTCTTATGCAATCTGCACATCTATCATATCTGGAATACCTGAGCCTTTGCTTAGGTTGCAAAATACCTCAGTGACAACGGGGGGTTTATTACTTTAAATTTCAACTAATTTTTAGGTAGTTAGTGACTTATCAGTATTTAATAAACAAACAAAATCCACATTAAAAGTCACAGGTATCATGAATCAATGCATCAAGTCAGGACTGTACTAAACATTGGAGTGCTTTATGTCCATTCAGAGCTGCTGTTTTCACGGAGTACCGGGTTTGCATGGCCAGGTTTTGGCAGTGAGGGGCTACAGGGGTGGCTGCAGTGAGGAGAGAGAGGAGTGAGGATGTGTGAGAGGAACAGCCCTGCAGACACCCAGGTCAGTGCAGGAGGGGCAGGAGCTGCTCCAGGCCGATTCCCCTGCAGCCCCTGGAGCAGCCCGTGCTGAGGGAGATGAGCACAGGGAGGGCACGGGGATGCTGAGATCCACCTGCAGCCCCTGGAGCAGCCCGTGCTGAGCCCCCAAGCACAGGGAGGGCACGGGGATGCTGAGACCACCATGAGGATGGATATCGAGCAGGTGGATGCCTGAGGGAGGCTGTGGCCCCAGGAGAAGGTGGACCCACGCTGGAGCAGGTTTGTGGGCAGGACTTGTGATCCCCATGCTGGAGCAGGTTTGTGGGCAGGACTTGTGACCCCCATGCTGGAGCAGCCTGTTCCTGAAGGACTGAACCCTGCGGAGGGGACACGCGGGGGAAGTTCATGGGGAATGGTGTCCCGTGGGAAGGAATCACTTTGGAGAAGTTCCTGGGAATGGTGTCCCGTGGGAGGGACCCCACACTGGAGCAGGGGAAGGGTGTGAGGAGCCCTTCCCGCAAGGAGGAAGGAGCAGGAGCAAAGGTGTGTGATGAACTGCTCCTAACCCTCGTGCCTCATCCCCCTGCACCACTGAGGAAGAGGAAGTAGAGAAACTGGGTGCTAGGTTAGGATAATTAACTCTTCAATTCATTCCTAAATAAAGTTCCTAAAAATGTACCTTGGACCTAAATACTGTGTTTAAATTAAAATTGGCTATTCTGAACAGATACTGAATTACATTATTTTAAAGGGATCATATTTTGGTTTAGTTTTGTGTTATAACTCCTTTCGATTTCTACAATGCACTGCAGGCCTAACAGCACTCCAGAAAAAGCAGAAACTTGTCAGAAGTGCCACAAACCCCAGAGCAGCACATTTCCAGCTCACAGAGTGTGTTCCAGGGGAAACTGCCCGTGCTCACAGCATCCCCTGCAGCCCCAAGGAAGGGCCAGGGCTCCCCCAGACCCGCTCAGCCTGTCGGGTGGGCGAGGGCTGCACACGCTGTGCTCGGGCCAGACCAGGCACCCCCGTGCAGGACATGGGCACAGCCTAACTCACCTCTGAAAACCTCAAAAGCCGAGCGCTTTTCCTAGGTGGAAGCTGAGAAAAACAATAAAGAACCCATTAGAATGACCCTTCCTTTAAAGATGAAAAGCCAGTGGATAACATAGATCTGCGCTAACACAAGATTTCTTTAGGTCTGAATAAATAAGGCAGTGTTTTTCCTTTTTAAGTCATTAAACACATGATTTAAATTAAAAAAAAAAAACTGTTTTTTTTTTTTACATGATTCAGATACTGTCAGGATGTAAAGGGTCACAATCAATTTTGAAGTTAAGTCCTGACTGAGGGGAATGGGATGAGTTCACACCTCATATGAGGGTATTACTTCAGCAAAGGCTGCTGCACACTGAACACGCAGTATATTAATTTACTACATGAAGGCCTAAGGTTTGGGGGGTTTTTGACATTTTAAATTATGAGGCATCGGCAAACAGATCCTAAATCTGAACTGCACATGGATTTTCCACACCAGCCAATTCCGATTGCCCCTAGACATCCCCTCCAGCATTAATCACTCACCCACACTACTGTAGTTCATATTTCTTTTACAGAAACAGAGGTCTGCAAAATTCTTAAACTCTTGCCTAGAAAACAGGAATTATTACTTCTGTGGCAAACTTAAGTTTTAAACATAAGGGACCCAATTCTGCCTTCACTAATACTGCCATAAATCTTTAACAATTCCATTAGATTTATAACAGTGTAACTGAGGAGGAAATTGAGCCCGAGATATTTTCTAAATCGGTAATTAAATAGCAGAATTTTAGTTTGGCACAGAGTAAAGACCTCTTAGATTACTTCTTTGGATAAGGCTACATACTTTTTTGCTCCTTGAAGAACAATGTTATGAACAAATTAAATCATCTTATTTTCAGTAGCCTCTCTCTTATTCTGTAGGAGGACTACATCATCTCATGGAGCATCAATATGGGGCTAAATATTGCCTCAGCTTCCCATCCACTTTCTCTCTCTCTTCTCCATGTAAATCTTAGACTCCTTGTAGCTCTCCATCATTTGAACACAGTGTACAGCACCTCGAGGACCTTTTCTTGTTTGGTTTCAAGGAACTACTATGTTAAGCAAATGCCTGATAATAATAAAGCGGCATTTAGTCAAGTCCCACATTAGAGGAGCTGTGGTCACAGCATGCAGAGACTGCACTTCCCAGAAGATGCAGCCAGCTCTCCCCGCACACAGGACGTGGTGCAGGAACACGGATTTGCCACAGATTTGCCCTAAACTCCCCAGGGGTCACTGGATAAGCCATGAAAGGACCCCCTTCAGCATTAAAGCTTAGATGGCACTGGGGGGAAGAGGGCTCAATTCCCAGCTCTGCTATAAAACCCCTGATGACATCAGACAAGTTATTTAGTCCCTCTAGGCTGCTTTTCTTCATTGGGCAAGGGCAGCTTGTAAAACTTCCTGTCTCGTAATCTTAATAGAAGTGGGTTTTTAATGGCTGTTTTACCTCGTTTTAATTTTTGCTCGGTGTTCCCAGCCCTAATGCATCTTCCCCATGATTGCCCACTCTGCTGAGCTCACGTGCCAGGCTCCACGCCGTCCCCAGCAGCTCTGCTCGCGGGGGTCAGTGGGAGGCTGGAACCTGGGACAACTGCTCCCAAACGGGGGCTGGGGGAGATCAAGAGCCTTCGGGGCGGCCGGGCCAAAGGGCTTTCTGAGCTGTCCCACCTGTCCATGGCACTCCTCTGGCCACCCAGCTATGCAGCTCCAGTGGCCTTTCCTCGCCGCCTGGCAGGACGGAAAATCCTGCGGGCGGCTCCTCCGCGCGCTATCCCTTACAGCAATTCTCCTCAGCACGCGCCCGGCCGCTGGTGATTGGGCCTCCTGCAGCTAAAAATACCCTGTGCAGCCTAAATATGTAGCACACAATGTATGCCTGCATACCTCACCTATCTAAATATATGCCTACGTGCCTACCTAATAACAGCTACAAACATGAATCACGCTGTTTCTTCGCAGAGCGCTCTCACGGGAGGCTGCTGTCAGTTGCCAAAGCAAAGGAAGGTCCCAGCCGAGAGGCAGCCAATTCCTTGTGTTGAAACCTCCTGGTTGAGGACTCCTAAATGCATTTTAACTGGCTGCAACACATTTTATTCACACAGACAAACCTATTTGCACATATACGTACGTGCATATATTTATGTACAGCTATTAGTAAACACGTCTTTCACCATTAATTGTACTAAAAGGTTTATTGCTGACACTCCATCCAAGGAAGAACTGAACAAATGAAAATGCGATTCTTGTTCAAAGAATTAAATGCTGGAATTACCAGGCTACATGAAGGCGCCTGCTAAAATGATCCAAAGACTACTTTCACTATGGAAAATTATTGGTTGTCAACTATAGCCAGCCTGCTGTCCCCAAGCCCCTGAAAGTGGGACCCAGTTGGGCTAACACTTTCCTTTTCTCAATGTCTAAGACAGCAGAGTTACCTGCTAGTTTAGGGGTAAAACTGGTGCTGAATCCAAGTGGCTGAGGATGCATTTCTCCTCTGTGTTCCCTACTCACTTGCACCGCTAGCATGACAAAAAAAAAGCAATTTAAGATGGGATTTTTATTTAATTAATCCTTTTCTTTTCCGTGCTAACCAAACAGCAGTTGATGTTAAAGCAGAAGTAAGAAAAAGCAAAGCGGCTTCAGGCAAATAAGCTCAGATGTTTTAGCCTTGCTCCAGTGATTAGGCAAACTGAGAAAGCATTTTCTTTATTATATACAAACTTGGCATACTCTACCTCACCTTCTTCCAGCCAGATTACTGGAATATGCTCCCTAACACCTCCAGGCATGTTTTCTGTGCTGCTGTCCCCAAAACTGTCAGGCATCAAGGGTGATGTGGTTGCCTACAGACAAGCCAAGATTCCGCCCAAGCCAAATCCATCCCTGCCTGTTGTCCCCTGCCTACCCTCTCCTCCAAGGAGGGCAACCAAACAAGGAATTGGGTTGATGACCTGACCTTTCTTGGAGGCCTACACACCTGGCAACCTCTGGCAAGCTGACTGTCCCCTCCGAGACAGAGAGGAGATCTCGACAGAAGCACGAAATCTCCCTGCATCCAGAAAATCCTCAGGAGGCCTGACCGAGCTGGAGATGGCTGTTGTGGGGAGGCTGTAAATAAGCAGTTGCGATAGTGGCGCTGGCTTCTCACAGCAGACAAGGTGCGTGTTTGATCACAGTCCCTATTAACAGTGCCTGAGCACCCTGTAGGTAAAACTGTGATGGTGTTTGGCTGACATCCCAGCAGCTCCCACAGCGTGCAGTGCCTCCTCGGGGTTCCAATTCCCTCGCGGATTTGGGATGCACTGCTGTCCCTTTTACATTAGGTTTAACAAGCCACGCCACTTCTCCGTGTTTAAAAGAGCACTCATGAAATGGAATTAGCACATTCATGTCCCCAGTTTGTATTATTTTTGCTTACAAAAACAGTGTTCCTTAGTCAAACAATGTAAACACTTTGTATGCCTAGAACAAAACCAGAAAAATTGCAGAGGAGCCTTTTTCTACTAACCAAACCATTACTTCTACTGAAAGTCTGTAAACTGTTAATCCATTAGTGTCTAATTTCTTAAACTCAAATTCCAGACTTGAATCATCTGGAAGCCCAGAGCCTGAGGTGTTTCTCTCTGATGTTCCAGACCAAGTGCCCCACATGAAATTGTTTGTAGGATAGGAAAATATTCATACAGTGGTATTAATGCCACTTCTCAAGGGCACCACAAAAAAAATAGAAAAAAATCCTTCATGCGTCTGTTAGGAAATCCCCATAAGACTCAGATAAGATACATATTAATTTTGAATAGCAGGCCCTCAGGGAATTGTGTAAGACTCATGTCACAACTACCACAGCATTTGCTCTTCAACAGTTAGCCCAGGATCACCCTGTGAGGTGTGGGGTGGGACACAAACCTGCCTCTCAGGAGACTGCATGTCCCCAGAAAACCAAAGATGCTATAAAATTCCTCTGTGTTCCCACTGCTCCTTGTTCCCCACGGTGTTAGTTGTTATCACACCTACACTGAGCAGACCCACCAAGGGAACAGGGGGAACTTTAGGATGAAGTTTCCCTTTCGGCATGGCTCAGATGTCTGGTTTTCACCACTCATCTCACTGATCCCTAGTCCATCTTGAACAGCCAGCTAGGACTTCCCAATTCCAGCACTCCTAGGTGCTGGCACAAACCATGGTGATGGTGCTGGCACAAACCATGGTGATGGTGCTGGCAGCTAAGGGGTCAGTTTTTGATCAGTATTTTTTTCTGTTGCTGGTCGTGTAAGATGCTCCCTGTACTGCCCAAGTCTCTCTCTTCACAAAACAATAATTTCCATGTTTTCTTCCCTCTTCTGCTTCCGTAAGGGTGCCCAGAACAGGACTGTCAACGTGGATATAACTCGCCCTCCCCATCCCCACATCAGCCCTTTCCTGGGGCTGTGGGTCACTGCTCTGCTGCCGTGACTGTGTGACAGAACTCAGCTGCTGTTTGAAGTGCACACTTCTATCACAGTCTCATACCAGTCCCATGGGCAGGAATTCAAACCTTACAGCCCATCATAACCCCCAAGTGGGCCTCACTTGTCCAACTCAAGTTGTCCCCAGGGTGCCAGAATGAGGTGTTTGCCCTAGGAGCGATCCCAGTTCTACACGGAATGAGATCAAACAAACAAGTCAATTTTCTTTCATGCTATCTACATGCAGGGTTTTCAATGATCTCGATCTCTCAGTACTGTGCAACTAACTAACACCCTACATCAGCCTGATCAAGACTGTTTCAACTGCCTCCTAGCACGACAGCTATTTCTTAAAGCTGCAAAACACTGCCTCCTGCAATTACAGGATCACAAATTCATCTTGAGAAACCAGTGCTGGGAGAAAAACGAGCCAATATAAATCACGCTAGACAACCACCTGAATGTATCCTGGATGTTCCAGTGAGGTTGCATCACTTCGGGGCTCTCGTGCTAACGTGTGTCAGTTCTCAACGAGGTCATTACCAAAGGAACAATGTCGTAAAGGAAAGACACCCTCTTGGTCTCTTCAGCATGGCTGTTTGAAAAGGATTAGCCACTAAATGACTCTGAAGTGGACAGATGCCTGATCTGAACCTGCCCTGGCAGCTTCCACTTAGTTCCAGGCAAGAACTGGTGTTGCCAGTTGCCTCCTCCATGCAGTGCCTACTGAACACTGGGAGACTGGGGCAGCAGCCATACTCTTGTCTTTCCCACAAACAGCTTTCTGCGGGTTCCCCTTTACATGGGTGACCGAAGAGAACATGTTTAGTAGAAGGACGACAAAGCACAAGTGCTAAAAATCACTTTCAAAGAATGTCCCTCTCTTTCTGGTGCATAAGTTTTCAGCAAAACTTTCTGGTGTATTTTCCCATTTCATTTGGAACACATCATCCTCCCAACCCAACACAGGCACTGAAACACTCAATCCATGGCTGTGCCATGTACCTTCCACGACATTGCTGACACTTTCAGCCGTGGTGCTTACCCAGCCTGCTCACCTCTGCCTGCTCCCCAAGTAGGAATTATCACACACAGCTTAGATTTTCTCTTTAGGATGGCAAGTTAGGGCAGAGGGGGAAAGAGAAAAAAAAAAAAGAGAAAAAAATTCTCCGTCTTATGAAGACTCTGTCACTTTATCTCAAAGCACTGACGATTTACTCTTGAAAGCCCAAGGAGAAAGATTAAACCCTGTTCCCCCACATTTCAGAAATCCTCGAGGACGAGCAGGCCCAACAACCCCTCATTTCCACGGGCTGGGCTCACAAAACCAGATCTTGCCCTCTCGCAAGCATGGCCCGCTGATGTTGCAAGAAACGATCCCAGGCAGACCTGCTCGCAGCCCAGGCCATCTCAGGAGTCACTTCTCCAGCAGGCAGTGTCTCTCTGGCCTCTCCTGCCCTTCCCTGCTGGCTGGGGGCTCAGCACGGGCGTCACGCGTGCGCCGTGACGCGACGCGCCGAGCGAGCCCAGCGCTGCCAGACTGCTTCTGGACACATCTGTTTACAGCCCAAGAAACCCAAACAGTGCCTTTCAGAATAGGAGTCCCATCCCCGCTGCACTCGTTCGGTGCACGTTGCTGAGAGAACAAAAAAGGGGAAAAAAAAAAAAAAATACAAGAGCGTATCTTTGTACAGTGATTGCAGGAACAGATGAATAAACATGAAACCTGATACTTCACATCTGGTATTTCATCACTCCAAATACCTTATTCGCATTCAAATATATTTAACACTGTGGAAACTTTATAAGGTAACAATGTCTTTATGGAGGCAGTAACTTGCATGGAACTTTTAAAATTAAAGGCAATGGTAAAAATAATTTGTAACATGTTGCTGTACTCTTCATAAAGCTATTTACCTCACAGTTTCCTAATAGAAACCCAGAAAAACACCAAATAATGGCAGTTAGCTACAGAATCAGGCAAGCCCACAGAATAGGATTTCTTCTGACAATGTTCGAGTTCAAAGTTCAATTTTAATACCCAATTACACCAGGTGCTTTGGAAATGAAGACTATTATTACTCATCGTACAAAAATTCTATTATCTGAGCAGACATTTTTATGAAAGTATCCTTTTCCCTTTACATTGCATGCCAAGAGATTTTATGTATAACCTAATAAACATACACAGTTCTGAAAGGCTGCTGTGCAATTTCTCACGTTAATTAGTGCTCATTCTTCTCTGTAAAACTACTAAACATGCTAAGAAACTTCCTTTTAATAATCTCTACATAATCTTAAGCACTTTTGTTGCAGAGATGCATACCTCCAATGCAAACTCGCAACTGAAGAGCTGTTTTCAGGTCTCAAAAATTAATATCAGATTATTTTCTTGTCTTAAAGGCAAAGGCCACCTTTGCTACATTGAGGCTAATTTAGCAGTGCTGATAACAACACGTCTGCAGGCATATTCCACTTGCTAGCAGCTTGTGGCACTTTGGCATTGTCCCTAGAGCTGCACTAAAGCCACATCTTGGTGTAGCTAAATTTCAAAAAAAAAAAAAAAAAAGATGAAAACGTGCACACAGAGCCAAATCCGACCCCGTGGTAACTCCAGTGACTTCGGTGTTACACCAGGGATAAAAGTAGGGCTGCATTTCACAGCAGCTTTCATTCTTGTAATCTTTTCCAAAACACTCTCCCAGGAGCAAAGACAAGCGCAGGCAAATATCGTGCCAATAAGTGAGTTCACAGGGATTGCTACAAGTTACTAAACTGTCAGCAGTAAAACACCAGCAATCGGAGCAAAGTACAAACACAGGACAGCCAATGCCCTCTAATGGGCTGGAGTTTTACTATGAGCTGGATAAACAAGGACATGGAAATTCATCGGAATGGATCTCCGAGAGGGAAGGCAAATTCCAGGGTGCCCTACTTTGTACCAGGGGATGATATTTGTGCTTGATCAATACTTCTTTTGAAACAGTACAGATGAAAAAAAGTCTTACCAATGCCTTGACAAGACAAATGAAAATGGGTCTAAGAGCTCAGTCTTTCCTCCATGCCCTACGCTTGACTGCTTGCACAAAGAGTGTGAGCATCAACTTACAGATGTGTTCCTCTATCCTCCTTCAAGCCTCCACATTTCTGCCCTCCTCACCCTTTTTAAATTTTATTTACTTTCACTCAGTTCTGTACTAGGAGCAAAACCAACACTGTAAGACTCACAACCTCACTCACAAAGGAAAGGGAAAAGGAGTGATGGATAGAGCTTTCCTGCAGGAAATTTATCACGTCCTTTGGCTTCACTGTGTATTCCCTTTCTCTCAAGAATTTCAAAACTAGTTTCTGGAATTTGCCCATCCAAACCAAAACAAGCATCTTTGCTTCTTACCCAATCATTTCCTATAAATCTAAAAACAAGAGTTTCATTAAGCATTCATTTTGTTTTCTGAGGGTTTCTTCAAGGAGCCATAACTGTGGGCCAGCAGCAGCCTGAAATGCTCCTGGTCTTGCACAGGTCACAGTTGTGTCTTTACAGCCTGAGGATGCCCCGAGGCAAGAATAAAAATGTTAGGACATCCCCTTTCCTCTCCCCAGCCAGGGGCCCCTGCAACTCTTTTCTGTGGGGATAGGACCAAAAGACTTTTGTTCTCGTCATCCTCCTGCGCCTTAAGTTACGTTTTTGGGAGGGCAAGGGGAGAGGAAAACAGCCTCCCCTTTCCTTCCCTCCTTCCTCCGAGCTCTCAGCTGCGGAGGAGCAGCTGAAGCGATCCAGGCTGCCCAGAGAGGTCACGGATGTCCCTCGGTGCCCCGGGGACACTCTCCCACCACGAGCCCAGGTGGCACCGCGGGCAGCAGCCCCTCGGCCACCCCTCACCCGCAGATTTCCATCCCCTCACTCCTCCTGGAGCAACTCCCGGGCTCCCCCGGAGCCTTCTCACCAGGAGGCTGAGCACAGACCTCTCAGGAACGCCAGCTTAAGGATGATTTTCAGACCACCACAAAGAACAGTGAAGAAACTCTGGCTGCTTGCTTACACGAATGTCGCAAAGCTCCCATTAAATCAAAGGCAGAGACTTAAAATGTTTCTTCAAGCAAAATCTCTGCTCTTCTCAAAGTCTCCCTCCAAAGATCAAAAACTACAATTGCTTAACTTAATCCGCACAGAGCGATCATTATATTTGCTTCCATAAAGATCAGATTTGTTCTGGTGCCTATATCTAAAGGTAATTTCAGTCAGAAAATGAAATAGTGCTCTCTTGACCTTTTGTCTTGCATGGTCCATGAATTACTGACACATCACAATGTCCCCCAACACTGTGGAAGCTTAGCCATATTGCAATGTCTCTCTCGTAAGTGAAATAAACTTGGTATGCCACTAAAAGGCATTAAATTATTTTCATTATGCCACACAGAATGTAAAACACTTACACTGTTTTGATTTCAAAATCCTTGGAGAACAATTATGCTCTCAGGGCCATAAGACTCTATTAGAAAGTCCTCAGAAACCTAGCATGGTTTCAATAAATCCTCAAACACTACAAAGCAGTCACTCAGTTTGAAGAATGAAAACATGAGTTCATCCACTGCAAAGTCAGGACAGGAATTCTGCTCATACAGTACCCTGCACTTCCTAACACATTTCTTTCTACTCAATCAGGGCAACACTTTAAGCGAAGTTTTCAGCATCAAGCACGCATAGCTCCTTTTTTGATTGAAAGTTAACTATATTTGATCTAGGATTAGCATAAATATGAGATGTGCCTATGCTTATGGTATTACTAACTACCAGTATTAATCAGCAATTAGATATGCACAAATAGTTTTACACATATATAATTCAACCAATGTTAACATTCAGGATTAGGAACCGTTAAACGAAATCAGTGATCGTCGCAATGAACGGATAAATATGTTAATTCCTTTAATTTATACAATGGCACAAAAAATGCTTCGAAGCACCAAAAAGCAGATTTCAGGGGTGACTAGTGTGGTTGTAGGGATCCTGATTTTAAAAAAAATAAAAAAAGAAAAACAAAAGCAGCCACGCTTATTTTGGCTGATGGGCAGTTCAAGCCTAAGTCAGGCTTTAGAGCATAAATACACAATAAGCTTGTTTGTATATACATGCTTATGTACTCCTAGAAGGAGCACAACCTCCCAATTAGGCAAATCATCTGCCCATTCCAAAGGAAAATAACAGCACCGAAAAGCAATCAAAACAGGCGGAAACGGGCGGGCGGGAGAGGACAGGAGAGATTAAATCCCCTTGGGCAGGGGAAGAAGGGGCGAGGAGGAGGAGGAGGAGGAGGGGGGAAAAGCAAACACCCAGGCAGGAAACCCGGCCGGGGAACTTTTCTGCCGACGGCAGCTGAGATGCTTCATCCCAGC
>VZTG01000781.1:0-16588 GCA_013397845.1 Melanocharis versteri | reverse complement strand
TTTTTTTTTTTTTCCCCAGACAGGACGCTCGGCGTGGCCGCGGGGGTGACACGGCAGCTGCGGAGGGGCCGGGGGCAGGGTCACCCGGCAGTGGCCGCGACCTCGGCCGGGGCACAGCTGGTGGCAGCTGCGGCATCATCTGCTCGGGGCCGGGCCCCTCTGCCCCGCCAGGGAGCCCCGAGGGACGGGAGAGCATCCCCGGGGCACTGCCACCCACTCCCGGGCACTGCCATCCATCCCCGGGGCACTGCCACCCACTCCCGGGCACTGCCACCCATCCCCGGGCACTGCCATCCATCCCCGGGGCACTGCCATCCATCTCCGGGCACTGCCACCCATCCCCGGGCACTGCCATCCATCCCCGGGCACTGCCATCCATCCCCGGGCACAGCTATCCACCCCGGGGCACGGGCGAGGGCTCTGCCGGCCCCCAGGAGGAGTTTGGAAGCTGGAAAAGAGAAATTAACGGAGCGAGAGGGAGCTCGGAGCAGCGGGGCGAGAGCTCCGCAGCCCCGCGCAGCACACGCGGATGTCAGCATCCCTCCGCCCAGCGCCCATCTGTGGGATGCCGGCAGCACCGGCGTCTGATGGAGAGCGGTTTGCACGCAGGGAAGGGGGAAACAAAGCCAAAAAAAAGGTGAGAAAGAAAGGAAAGACACGAAAGCACCCCTAACTTGCCTCTTCCATGGAGAGGCTCCTGAACGCTGCTAGGACTTTATCACTTCGCAGCTCAGTATCGCGTGACCTGCCACGCCACCACGCAGACTGCACTTCCCAGTGAGAAATAAAGAAACATGCCTAATTCTTCTATATCCGAGGAGTGACACATTTAAATGCTTCTTTGAAATATTTGCATTCAGCCATAGCATAGAACTTGTCAAAGGCAACTCTATAAGGTTACTAATAAGACAATTCTGTGTCAGTATTGTTTCCTAGTGCCAGCAGCGAAGAAACTGGCTTGGACAGTCCTGAACACCGCATCAGCTCTCAGCTTCACAGGTTTCTTCACCATTTACTCCAAGAGTACCAAAATCAGAACCAGGAACACTGTGTAGAAACAAGCTGGGCTTTACAGCTCTCATGTTGGAACAATTATTTCCAAAGGCGAAACGTGTACCACTTACCATACATTTTGCCTTCATCTGATAAGATGATTTTCCTCCTCCCACACGGTGGATAGATAGCTAGAGCCTCCTGAAAGCTCTGTTCAATGTCAGGGCTCCAGACACCTTCTGCATCATTGTCAATAGGTTTATCTGCAGAATCACTCATTCTTTCGATGTCTTCGGCAGGACTCTCGCTGCCGCTCCAGCTGCTGGGCTCAATGGTGATGGCTGGGGTCTCCAAGCCTAAGCCTGGAGTCTTCAAGGGAATAAACCTGCAACACAAACAGCCAACCCCAAAAGGCATTAAAGGCATGGAACTCCAGGCAAACATTCCTGCCTACTTCTGGCGCTAAGTGAACAGCAGCCGAGCAGTAACGGAGGCAACGCGAGCACGGGGTGCACCCAGGGAAAGCGAAAAATTCATCACCACTCTACCTCAAACGAGCAGAGGAGGAGCAGTAAGGATGTCAGAAGGGGAACTCTACTACGTTTTCTGAATCAGATTATTTTTCACAAATAGTCAAAGTGGGGCAAAACTCTCCAGCCACGTTTCACCTGGCTGAAGACTGGCACCCTTAAAATAACAAGCCAGATCCTCAGGCAAGGGAAATCAGCGTGCTGCCACTGGCTGGAAGGGAAGCACACCAATTTATGCCACGGTGACCACCAGAGCCTAAAACTATTTGAACCTAAAAACAAAAGCAAAAGCTATTGCTCACATTCATCCGGATGTCAGTGGATTAAATGGAATTATACCAGCAATGCCACAGCTCAATGTAATTAACTGGAAAAGGCCGTAATTTTCAGATCTTACCCAAATAAGTAATACAATCAGAATCCAAGCTACATGCAAAAAGAAATCTTTAAAATGATAATATCGGAGCAAGGAATTACAAGAGAAGATGTATGCTTTGCCTGATTTAAAAGGTCTCTGTCACAGAACCATAGCAGAACAAAAATTACAAGCTTCAAGTTGCTGAATCAATTTAATAAGAAATAATTTAATATAGCTGCACCTGCTCACACCAGCAGAGCTGCAGATCTGTCAGTGTTCCTTTTATATTTTTGAGAGAAATACAACTCTGCTACAAAGACTTGCTCCAGGCAAAAAAGCTGCTATACCAGACCACGTTCACCTCTGGTGTAATTCTTCGGGAAGTCAGTGAAATAACACCAGGAACAGATTTGGCTCAACATGTCTAGGCATAATGCAGTTTTATTTTGAAAAAAGAAGAAGTTTGGTGACTCTAACCGATCTAAGTGGATGGGAGTGTTCAAACATGCACGCATGAGTTGCAAACACCGTTTAAAAATCTACTTTCCTGGCTGAACACTCGAAACCCCTAAACTGTAAGATTTTTATTCTGCTAGGGTAGAAGAGAGGGGCTTCCCCTCGTGCACACCTCCATCCTCCCGCTGCTACGCCTCTCACTGGGGTCTCAGACATCGTAACACAACAGGTGAAAAGCAGCAGAACGGCATTCACCCCACGGAAAGAAGGGGAGGGTGTACACGGGAGGCCACGACACCTCTGACAGAACACCTTTGGGCTGGAGAACTCCCTGAAAGAGGACATGTTTACAGCGGCCCTCACCCGAACTCCCCAGGCAGCCAGTCGCTGGGGATAACCAAAACCTGACGGTCCGGTCCCTCGGAGGCCACGGCGTCTTGCGGAAAAACAGAGCTGCAGCTGGGGAAACTGGGAGCAGGCTCAGTCTCACAGACCATCATCACCAGTCTGGCACCCAAAGGACAGGGTATATCCACCTCTCCAGGCTCCAACAGGAGCTCAGAGGCATCACTACGTGCGAAATAGGCTCCCATGAACTCGATTTTCCCTGCTTGCCTGTCTGTTTCTACAGAGAGGCATTTCTTGATTTTGCGTTGGTTCGAACATTTCAGCACAGCTTCTGAAAATGTCAGTGCCTCCCCACCCGTAATAGCCAGGCTAATCGCTGTCTCAAACGCCTTTTAATAACTGTTAATGAGGGAGCAGATGGATTCACAGGGAACCACACACATGTAAGTGGGTGAGAACTCTGGCCAAATGCACCACTTATTGTCTGGGAAATCCAAAGTGCACAAAACTTTTTACGTTCTCGTCACACAAAGGGAGAAGCAAACCTCGGTAAAATAGTGAAACCCCATCCTCCATAATCCTCAGAAGGCTGGAGGGTTGGTTCAACCCCTGCAAGAGTTGAATCTTGAGTGCAAGATTTAGCCAAAGCATAAGCACAGCGATACTGGGGAACTACTGACAAAAACAATCATGTCCACTTAAGCCTTCACGTAGAGGGGGAATCTTTGGTAAACGAGAGGTAATTGAATGTTGATGGGGATAATTACGGGGAGGGGTCACTTTTATTGCAATAGTGCAGGGGAAAATGGCTGCTGGAGGGTTTATTGGCCTCACAGGATCGAAGCACGACGAGCATTTCACCAGAAGGCAGCATGGAGCGGGGTTGTTCACTGGCTCTGTCTTCCAAAGGTGACTACGGCAGGAAATCAGGAATTCCTTCCCCTCCCTGAGCCCAGGCCCAATGGATTGCAATGCACGGCACAGCCACGGGCAGCTTCTGCTCAGCTCAACCACCCTCTGCTTACAAAATCTGCCACAGCCATAGCCTCAAGTCCTATTATCATCCTCTAAACCAGCCCTCGTTATTACATTATGCTGAAATAATAATTAAAATGCGCAAGGAACACAGTGCGGCTCTAAAGTAATTAATGTTACTTGATAGTCATGTTATATCTTGCGTTATGTTTACTGGTGAATTTTCACTAATGTGCTATCTCCCTTCCCATTCCTCTTTACCTACTTGGATATCATCTTGAGGCACCCACAGCTACTATTCCAGCCTCTAAAATGTAAGATAACCAAGTGTTTCTCTCAGAACATCAGTACAACAGGGGCGTGGAGCAGCCTGCTGGAAGAAAACCTCTCATAGTAAAGGTTATTTTCAGTGATTTCCATTTTGGTGAATGCTGACACGGCAGATCAAGCCAGAGGGCCAAGGAGGAAAAAACCTTGTATTACAACTGCTAAATGGCTCCCTCTGATTTCAGGAAAAAAAAAAATGAGCTAACTCAGTTAATCATTTCCAGCTCAGCTCTATGTATCAAAAGGCAATTCCACCTCCTCCTTAGCTTGAATTCTGAGGACTCAACTGTGATGAAAAATTTCAGACCTGTTATGCTGGAGTTCAACACGATTATCAAAAATAACACAAGCTGTCAACAGATGAGCTTTGTTGCACATTTCTAATGAGCTATAAATCTCATGTGAAAAATGTGGATTTACAATCCAATTTAAATTCATTAAAAACTTTAAAAAGTGAGCCTTCTTTATGTTAGCAAACTCCAAATCTTGCAATGCCAGCTTTCAGCAGAGGAAGAGCTAAGCTCCTGGGGGCAATTAGCCCCACCTCCCCCGGCCAAAACCAGAGCTTGTACACATGACAGATCAAGTTGAAGAGTTCTGTATTTGCTTTTTGTCACGTTAGCTTTCAGAGAACCAATTTCCTGCTTGCACTTTGTTAACAAAATTAAAACACATCAACACTACCTAGAAAACCAACCAACCAACAAAAAGAAAAGGCCCAAACCCGCAAAAAAAAATAGAGCAACCAAAAAAACCACCCCAAACTCAAAAGATTTTGGCTCACCTTGTTGTACATTCTAAGACTGCTTAAAGCACACTGCTGCAGTTTAGGAGGTCTCTCTTCAGAGTTCTCCTTTTAACACCAGCCCTACACATTTCAAGACAGCTTCCCCTGTGCACAGAACTCTTTTAGCTGCAAACCAAATGCATCTGTCTTGCAGTTGCTTTCTACTCTCTGCAGTTAAGTCAGTTCTAAATATATCTGTTTTCCTCATGCAGTTATTAAGACAGTTTTTCTCTGAGTGATGGAGGTATGTCCCCCCCGTCCAACAGCACAGTGTCACGCTTAGGAACAGAGAAACCATTAGGGGCAACAGAGGATTTTATAAACACGTTTTACAGCCAGGCCATTCAAGACAGCTTGGTGAGCTACAAGATATGACTTACTGCCGTTATGTTCACTCACTACAGCAACTTGAAAAATTACTTTAAAGTCTCAGAGAAACAAGGCTAGCTGTGGTCAGAGCTGATCAAACCGATGTGTTTAACTGAAACCAAATGACAGCCTGCAACTTCTTATCAAGGGAATGGTGTCCTTACTCGCACAAAACATTCTCTTACGCCTTTCACTTTATGAGCAATGCAAACCTGGGCTTGCCCAGAAAGCTGCTGCTCACAGACCAGCAACTGAGATCAATGGCTCTCACGACAAGTGCAGATTTAAAGCCTCGATAAGTTTCATAACCTTCAATATTTGCACAATGAACTAACATGGAATCGCTGTCTTTCAAAAGCCACTAGAGCTGGATCTTATTTTACAGCGTCTTCCAAGAGTTAAACCATTTTTTCTTTTGTTTAAATAATTTTCTTCCTTGAATTTCAGTGTACGGGTGCCGAATGGTGCCTTCTCTGTGCCATCAAATAACCCCTGGAAAAGGATTAATGCTCTGCAGATATTGGTGCAGGAACACAAGAATGACTGAAAACACGCCTTGATTCTGAGAGCTGTCCGAGGAAAAAACCCATTATGTCTCCCAAGTCTTCTAAACCGTGTCTGCTCCAAGGGGATCAAGTGCAGGTATTTCTGAGGTTGAGCACCAGTGTTGTTATCCACACTGATCTTCTCGCTGTGAATAGCTGCAGATGGTTACCAAACCATTCTTACAGCCAGATTAATATTTCTAAAACACGTCTTTCAGAAAAAATCTTAATTCTTGAGGTAGAGATTTCGAGCGTTGAAGGGGTAAATTACACTTTTAAGAATACATTATATTTTTAGCTCGTGAACAACCTCATCTTAGCCTCAGTTATGTAAAAACAATGGAATGAGGAATCCAACAAGCTTTTTATAAGCATAAAGATGGTAATAGGCAGATGAGTGCAAACCAACTAATTCTAAATTTGCAGATGGCAGATTTTCTCTGAAGGCTTGCGAAGTTGCAGGCCCATGGGATTTTCCTTCTGCTTTGTTCAGCAGCGCAAATCCACAGCTGGAGCGCCAAGGCTCTGGAGAGAATCCAGAGGAAGAAAGTTATCAGATCTAGAAAACATGACCTACCAGGAAAGGAATTGGGTTTGTTTAAATTTAGAGAAGACTGATGTGAGAAGATAACCACTTTCAAATAAGGAAAAGGTAAGAGCGAAGCAGAGGAGCAGCTCTTGGCCACTTCTACCAAGGATGGGATGTGAAAAGGAACCTGAGTTGCAGCAAGGGAACCGCAGGCGGGAGTTTTGAGGGTCATTCTGACCCCGCCAGCAGTCACACACCAGAAGTGACCAGCTCCTGGGGGCACTGGGGATCTGCTGGGGCACAGAGGTTGTTCCCAGCAGCTGACCCTAGCATTTCCCAGGAGCCAGCTCACACTCTGGGGGGCAGAGGCACGAACTGGGTGGTGCCATGAGACTGAGCAGCAGAACACCCCAGCAGAAGGAAGCCTGCAGCGGGAGCACATCCTGGGCTGGGCACGGGGGAGCCCAGCTGCCCGAGAGACTTCCCAGATGTCCCAGTGACCAGACAGCTCTGCCAGCTGCAGGGCAGGAGTCCAGGCACAGCCAGGCTTCCTCCTGCGGGTGCCTGGGAGCTCTCAGCCCTGCACAGCTGCTGGGCACTGCTGCAGGAGCCCCACGGGCCACAGCCACCTGGGAGGCAGCTCCCCGGGGCTGTGGGATGGGGAGGAACGCCCGGCTGGGGAGCAGGAGGCTCCATCTCCTGCTCCTGCTGCTCACGGGAGCTTTGGGAAGTGAGGCTGCCTGAGCCCCAGATACCCCGTTCTGCCACACACCTGCTGGACTGCCCGCTCTCCCTGCCACAGCCAGGCTTCTCCAGCCCTTCCTGCACTGACTAGAGTAAATACGGAATTGGTGGGAAGCCTGACTTCCTCTAGGATTTTATCGTTCTACTTTGCCAGTGAAGGTGTCTTAGCAGTGTTTACGCAGGTCAAGCACGCGAAGAAACTCCTTTTTTGTTTTCAAACAAATTCACAGTGGATTTTGTAGCTGTGACGTGTAACTGTGTATGGATTTTTCTGATTCTCTGAGGCGTTCAAACGGCATTTCTTCCAGGAAAACACTGTATGTACTGAAGACACTTTATATATAATTTCCTTTTATAAGGAATGGATATAGCACAGTACAAAGAATAAAAATGTAAATAATTTACAGAGCGTCCAATGGTGAAATCATTAGATTAAAATTACTTTATATTGTGTTTTTGTTACAAGTTCCACTTATCAGCAATTATTCCCTCTACGAAGAAAGAGCACAGGAGAGAGAGAAGCAGCCCATTTCTAGGATAAAGTATTTCTTTAAAACTCAGTCAGACTAATTCAGCCATTCACATTTGCCACTGAAATGAAAAAAAAGAGATTTTCTCTGACTGCGAGAACACTTCAGGAAGGAATTCTGATGCTTTGCTTTTCTGATGATCAAATACTTGCATGCAATGGTGCTTCCATGTACTTCCTACCATTCATATAAACTACCTTTGCTCTCCTAAGACTGAATTTACCATTTCTTGCTTGGGATTCAAGCTATTTAATAACTGCCAGCTACCTATTTCAGATCTGTCTTTGGAATCTTCAGACCTGTGCAGGAATAACATGATCAGTCCAACTACAGAGCCACAGAGCACCGGTGAAAAGCACATTATGTTTTTTTTCTGGGTGAGTGCGTTGTGCAGTGAATTTGGATGCACTTCCTTCTCCTCAGCTACCACACTCAGGGTACACACAAAAGCAGTAGGAAGACAGTGCCAGGCCGGTGTGTAAAATACCAAAACCACGTAACTTAACATCAGTAAAGTGATGGTTTTCTTCCAACAGAACTCGGCAGCCTGCTCGTCTGAGGAGATTTACACATGTATTTTCACAAACCGCGAGGAAACTTACTGAACAAAGGGTGACTTAGATCAGCAAGAGTAGGCAGCATATAGGCCTAAATGTGAAATTAGGAGTATATGAGCTATTTATAAAGAGAAACAATGCATTCTCCTTGAATTGCTCGGCTTTTTTGCTTATAGAAAGAGATTACTCAGCAAAGAGTGGGTTGATGCTAATACATGGCAATTCTTCCCTTTGGAAACAGCTTTCATCTCTGCACTCTTTATGCAAGTGAAAAGACTATTTGATACCACTCTGAGAGCTTCATTTATTTATTTTTCCAAAGGCTGCTTTTGTTGACAGATATAATTACTGTCGTAAGGATGTTGAGTCATTAGCTGCAACCCAGTTTTCTTGTCCGTTAGTTTTAATTTCATACCGTTAATAAAAGGGTTCATCTTCCCAGTGGGGAAACGGCTGGATTCTGACTGAGCCTGCACCGCACTCAGGGCTCGGGAGGCTTTGTGCTGCACCACCAGGATGCCTTCTGCAGGCAGCTCCGGCTTCCACCCCCGTGTTGCCAGGCTAGTGACCAGCAATCCAGCGTGCCAAAGTGCTTTCTAAGTGGCTGCACATCACTGGCGGCCCCTGGCCTGCGCTGATTACCAGGTTATCACCGGGGAGGTGAATCTCAGCATACCCCTGGTGAATCCCTGCCTCATTACGGTCACAGCTGCTCCACATACAATTCCTTCCCCATGTGATAGCGAGGCAGCCACGCTCGTCCTAGGTGCTAGCGCTCATTTACACCCAGCTGGTTTCAATTATAAGGGCGTTCCTGGGGTTTAACCGGCTCCAACACCGCGCTGTGGTGGCGACCAACAAAGATTATTCCGAATGCGACTTGGCGCTCGGTGGAATGAAGAACAGTGAGCAGCACCACGTCTGGCTTGCTTTTGCTAATTGCCAACACGAAGCACAGGAAAGGATAAAGCATTTACCAAAAGGATAAAGCATTTACCAAAAGGATAAAGCATTTACCAGCTCTCAGAAGGAGAAGCCATTCTTCCTGCAGTAACCCAGCTGCTGTGCTGTGCTGTGCTGTGCAGTGGGTGCTGACCATGCACCTCCTGTCACCCTATGGGACAGCTCCAGAGGGGCAACATCCGTGGCCAGTGCAGCACTGTGGCCTGGTCAGCCCAGCTGTGCTGCAGCTGGGACTTCTTCATGGCAAAAGCTGCTAGACTGTGCAGCGGGGATTGCTAATATTTCACTCATTCGCCAGTTATTCAGCTTTGAGAAGAATGGTCCCTGACCGAGGTGGGTCTGTGCATCTGGGGCAGGGGGCTCGGCTCCCAGAGAAAGCAAATGGCTTGGGCCGGCCCAAGGACTGTTCCTTGGCACTGATAAATGGTCTGTAAGAAACATTCCCAGCCCCAAGACCCACAGGTGGAGGTCACAGAAGGGCCCTCAGGGCAAGGTCTGCAGCCAGTGCTTTGCCTGGGGCAGGTTCATGGAGCCCCAAGGCTCCAGGGAGGTTCCTGTAATCCATCCTGCTGCCAACACATGTAAACAGAAAATAAAAACTAGTGTGTGTAACTGTCAGGGCAGTAAGTTTTTTGATGTACAAGAACTGGGAAATGGGACAGAAAAACAGGCGCAGTTCTTGCTTACGTGCAACAACTCTGTTCCTCGAATGCCTTAAGCTCAGTCACCCCGCGGAGGCTGAGGCAGGGGTCAGTGTGCACAGAGGCTCTGTGCCTTCCCAGTGACTCCACAAATTGCCAGGTACAGCAGAGAAGCCCAAGGAAAAGAGACACTGGCCCTCCTTCAGCTCCAGTGCTGTCCACCTCTCCGTACACACAGCTTTGGGATGCAGACCTGGATCCAGGCACAAACACACTCAATATCCTCACAGCTACCCATCTTCTGCATCCACTGGTGCTTTTCCCATCTGTCCCATCTACCTGGGAGCAGAGAAATTATGCAAGTGCAGTCCATGGCTTTCACATGGGCCAACAGAGGATCTCTTCTTTGCAGTTTTCTGTAACTGCCTTCCCGCAGCACCGCTGAGCAATTATTTTCATTTTGTACCCCAAAAAGCCAAGCTGGAACTATTAATACCACCTACCAAGGGTTACAAATACCAGAACGAGGTACACCCTTGATCTCTGGTGTGTTACTAGCTTCCTGTTGGGACCACATACGATCCATTGCTCACACAAGTGATGGGCTTGGCAGCAAGTCGTTCTGTCTAGATGTAGCTCTGAAACCCAATTTTGGCCCCCGACTCCCTGAGCCTCCCTAGTTTTATTGGAGTTCCCATGTCACACAGACATTTGCAAAACCAGATGGAGTCCTTCACATTCATAGCTCTCCTATTCTATTTCTGGCATATGACTAACTGGTTTTGTACTCCTGCATTAGATTTTTCCCTTTTCTTGTTTTTTTTTTTTTTTTACTAATAACTTGTTTTCAGGATGAAAGGTTTTTTTCCACAATGGCTGCAAAAACATGAATGTTCACTCCAACAGCTCTGAGTGAGGTGGGGAAAGGGACAGAAAACCACCTGCTTGAACAACTTTATGTAAGTTCAGCCAGGAAAGGGAAAACCAATGCTATTTGAAGGGTGGTCCAACATCTGACTGGTTCATATGTAACATAAAACTTTCGCCTATATAAAAAATATTTTATATAATGATTTAAGTATTCTGTTAAACAGGTACAAAAAAGGCACAGTAAAGTAAAAGCTTCATTCATTTACTCAGGTGCATTTGTTTAAACAAGAAACAGCCACAAGATTAACCCTTTCCCTATTCCAAGCTGAAGAAGGTCCCTTCTTTTATGGAACAGGAGAAAAGCAAATTTTGGACAAACTGCAACATCCAATTGGCCAAAGCCACCCCTGGAATCCAGTGCTGGCACCTTTTACCCCTCAAGCCCACTTGTTCTCTGCTTTGCAGATGTTATACAAACACTCCTTTGTGTGAGTGCAAACACACACGCACATGCAGACTTTCTCAAACATTTGTTGGAAGAGCTAAATTGCCGCTGAAATTCATTTTGCAAGTTTAGAAACTCGACCAAACACTCTCTGTGAGCTCTATCCCTCTAAAGCTGCCACGGAGATTGTGACTGTCTCACGCTCACCTGAACGTGCTGGTTTTGCACCAGGCAGAACCAGGAGAAAACCATTTTATTCTGCTTTGGTGTTACTACTTGAGCTACAGCCCCGGGCTCTGATTCTGACAACAGAGCCATTTTATACATATGAATAATCACTCCAAGTTTAATGAAGCTCCTCACATCTCCATTAGCAATTGTTTTGGCTGCAAAAAGGCCCTGCCTATCAGCCCTGGAGGAGCCTGGAAACAGAGGAGTGATAATACTGGGAGGCTCACGTTGGGAAAGGCTGTGGTTTTCTGGTGATAGGACACAGAATTGCAAGACAAAAAAAAAGAAAAAAACGACAAACTGAAGGGGTGAAATCACAGTGCCACGGCCCTCAGTAAGGCTGAGATTTAATCCCAATTTTCTGGCCTTGCTCTCAGCAACTCTAAACAGAAAGAGATTTCAGAAACCAGCATGTGAGACCAGATAGGACTTGAGGTCCATGTCCACCAGTCACAACACATCTACAGTCTCCATCACACGCCAGCACTGGAAACCCCACCTCGGGTTTTCGTGTACACAGGAAAATCAAAGCAACAATTTTGTTTGCGAGCGCAGTTGCTGTCAAACAAAAATATTTTAACTCATTTTGCTTTCCAACTGCTAGCAGTAGCGTTATGGGCAAATTACCCGCCAAATTCAATTTTAAGTCTGAGTTGTTCGTCTGTCTATTACAAAGGAAGCCTTCTCTGCAAGGAAATGAGCGTTTCCAGTACAGCACTTCTACACTGCAACTTCTTTCTTCCATCTCACTCTTGCCTCCAGCACCTGCCCTCCCACAGGTGGGGAAGGCGTTGGCACTGGCGTCACTGCTGTCCGTACGGCTGTTTCGTGGAGACAGTGACAGATCTACAGCTTGCACTTTGCCCGTAATGGAAAATCTAGTTCTTGCCTCTCACACAAGATCCCTCTGAGAATTAAGGATGCTTTTATGCAGCAGGACTTGTGTATTCTGCAAGGGAGTAGTAGAAAACACTTTCCTGCTGAGATCCTGAAACAATCCTGAACTGTGGCAATCTTTAATTGCTGAGCATAAGTAAAACCTGCAATGACTGGCTGTAGCATTTTCCAAACTCAATATAATAGTTATGCAGTTATTCTGCACTTCTCTCGCAGTTATTGCCTGTTGAGGAAGCAATTTCTGTCTTAAGCTCTGACTTATATTTCCAGTCTATTTCAACTCCTTTTTCACCGTAGTTTAATCCTGCTTCAGGGGGTGTCAATCTTCCACAAAAATAACTTTGCTGGCAACCACTGAAATCGTGAATTCGCTGGACGCCGGCAGAGCTAAAGAAGAGATGGCTGGGTCCAGGCAGCAGAGAACAAAACATCAAACCCCTCCCCCCAAAAAAGCACAAGCCTAGGAACTAATCCTGATAATGCTCCTGGACTTTAAAAATCTCGACTTTAACAAAAACAGCGATTTCACAGCACACTCATTTCTGCCACAGCTGTGCTCACCACTCACATTTCCATGGGCAATCATCACCTGCCTCTGTCTAAAGAACAGCTTCCCTGTCCAAGACCTCGCTGCTGTTGCCAGCTCCGACTCCAGCCCCGGGTGCCCCTCTCAGGAGCTGCCCCATCGAGGTGGGATGTCTCCTGGAGAGGCAGAGGCCATCCCCTGCCCTGGATCTGCCCGAGCTTAGCAGACCCTGGGCCATCTTCCCCCGCCGAGGCACCCTGGTGCTGCTCCCCAGCCGGAGCTGGGGATCTTCACCAGCAGGAATCCTCCAGCAGGAGAGTTTTGAGGTAATACGAAAATATATTAGATTCTACAGATTGCCCAGGGGAAGGAGAATATACAGCAGAATGCCAATAATGTTCTCAAACGACGAAAGAAAGGTGTCTCTGCCCACAGTGGTCAGAAATACCCTGCTAAAACCAGCCAACAGTCGAAATTTCTGGTATAAATACAATGCCTCTTAGCATCTGAAGGTTACACACTATCAAAATCTGTTTAGGAAGAAGAGTTAATGCTCATGCATGCACACAGTTCTATTCAAAATGTTAAGTCGAGCCCGGAAAAAGACAAGCTCTATTTATACATTTAAATTAAGTTAAATCACACTAGCTCTTCAAAATTACCTCTGTTTTTCCTCAAGTCTATGCACAGGAGTTCCTCTAGCTCAATGGCTGCTTTTATTGTAGTGAGAACTGAGCACCTGTAGCATGGTTTCTCTAGCATGTTTTGAATTAGAGGTTTAGGGTGGCTTCATGTTGACACCCGAGACTTCAAACTTCACAATTTAATTCAGCACCACCACACACCACTAAAACCCTGCACTTTTTTATTTTTACATTTCAGGCTGCAGGCTTTTCAGTCCTTGCAGGGCAGGCCTCTCTTTAAGCTAGAACAATTTCTGGACTTGCAGGGTAAGAATGGGAGATCTGACTGTCAACCCTGCACTATTTAGTGTTGTTTCTGGTGAACCTAACACTTCAAGAAAAGCATCAGAGTGCCCTTGGTTCTTCTCCTGCTTAGCCATTGATTTGCTTTATGGTTCTCTAAACCTTCCTGTGCTTCACCTTTTGGCACATCCTCTTCACTGAGAAGCTCAGCCAGGCTGTGATCCAGTACCCTCAAACCTTACTGCTAGTTAAATCCTCAGAAATCCTAGGCAAATATATTTCATTTGACTATTTCTGCTATTATTAATATTAAGTTAATACAAATAAGAAGGAGAGAATGACCCAGGCGAAAAAGAATGACCCAGAAAGGGAACGAGCCAGCAAATGACCCAGAGAAAAGAAAGTATTTTGGCTTTCTTCCTCAGAATAGCTGTTGGTTTCCTCAAATGACATTTTTTAAATTTTATTTGAGAGCATTAAAAAAATGCTGATGAACATTACAGTAGAAGCAAGCTTGGCTATTGGTAGAGAAACATTATGACTTAGAGCCAAGGACTTATTTTTCACATGTGAGTTATTTTTTGAGCAGCATTTCCTGGCTCAATGTCACTGCACCACAGATAGATATGAGAGCAGATAAGTGTATGAGATTTTAGATCAACAAGAGTGTTACTTTTACAATGAATACATTTGTAGTCAGAGCTCAAAAGTGGGTTTATTTCTGCTGTGCATGAAAGAGGTATTGCACACTGTTTTATTAATACACTTTTCTTCTTAAAATGGAATGTAATTCAAATTTTCTGACACTGCAGCTGCAATTTGATGGTTGGATTTCCTAACCATGTGTATTTACAGTAACAAACTCTTCAATTTTCTTTCCCCCTCTAGCTCACCTTTCTGCCACTTTGATTTATTTCTGTTTCACAGCTGTGCCTACCAAATGATTCTTGCTCTCAGTCCACACTTTTCCCCCTCTTCCTGCAGCTGATCTGAACTAAAACACAAATTTTCTGGGAACGTGAAATTAAAGAACTCTCACAGCAAGAATACCACATCCAGAATTGAAGGGAACAATTTACCAGAGGGCAGGGGGAACAAGCTGAAGGCTAGAGGCTCAAATCCAGAAAAATTAAAAAACTCTCAGCTTAGATTCCACCTTCAGTAGTCACTACAGCACACCAGGAACTCTTCCCTCCTGTGAAATTTACCCACCTCTGGGATTTACAGCACTGACCACCATAGGCAGCAATTGCTTGAGTTACATAAATAAAGCCCCAAATATTCCACCCTCAAAATCAGTGTTGCTGCTTTTAAAACTGGCACCAGAAAACCTCGGTAGCACGAACATTATCCAAAAGGCAAACCAATCCAAATAAAAAAACGAAAACCAGATCGAAGCAGAGAACAAGGGAACACCGAGGACCAGCAAAATGAAATTAATGGGTAAAATACTGATGAAAACAGAGGGAGCCTGCCCTCGGCTGCTTCCCCTCTCCAGAGCAGCACAGATGCCAAGGAGAGATGGGTGCTGTGCCCCATCCAGCAGAGAGCTTCCCTTTCCTAGCGTTACACAGGGATTCGAAGGATGCAACCGCAGCCCTGTGTTCATGTATTAATCACTGAGAAGTTACTTAACCTTGAGCCACATCCGAACGTAATGAGCTTGGGCGTTCTTGGGAAAGGGAGCTGAAGGGAGCCCTGTGGCTCGTCCTTGCCCTGGGTGCTGGGGGGACACCCGGGCTCTGGGGGAGCAGCAGAGTGTGCAGGCTGCAGCTCCAGGGACGCCGCGCTCCCGGGGCAGCCCAGCTGCCAGCCACGCGGAGATCTGCAGCGATAACAATTACACTTAAAAGCCTCGCTGCACGTCTGAATGCATTTACACATTCTCCTTTTACTCTCTATTTATTATTAATGGCAGCTCAACTAATATCGAGACCCCAGCGTGTTTGGCGCTGTGGGTGCACAGAAGGGCGGCAAGTTCTTGCTCCGAGGAGTTTACAGCCTCATTATAAATGACAGCAGATGGAGGGTAAACGCCGTGAGCCGTTCTGCTTTTCATTAGGAAAGCGAACTCAGGTAACAATTTATAACCAGGTAGAAACAATTACACGTCCAGCCATGTGCCACAGCCCAGGCCGCAGCATTTCCCGGTCGGTCTCACACACCGGGTGACAGTGGCCACTCCCAGGACAGACAGCCAGGTCCCAGGAGATTCGGGGCTTTACACACCACCACCTGCACGGAGATTTTGCAGGAAGCAAACAGGAAAGCACGTATTGAAATCCACATCTGTTCACCAAAGGACTTAACATGTAAGCCCAGAACATGCATCTGACGGCATTTTGCGCTTCCTCACATTTTAGGTGTCATTCCGAAGCCCACCTTAAATTAGCTGCCTGTGTAACTCCTTATTAATCATCTGTGAAGTCATTAAAGTCACGGGTTGCCATTACAGATCTCCACAAAAGGAGGATTTTGAGGCCGTAACTGATAAATTTCGTCCCCCTGAGGACCATACCGGTAATTCACCGGGCAGCTGCAGCCCCACGTGTTTTACACATCTTGAAACTCTGCGCCCAGCCTCGCTGTGGTACCAGAGGCACCAGGCTCCGTGGGGCTGAGTGTGAGCTGCACACAGACATCTGAGCACCCCTCGGCTGCAGGAAAGTGGTGGCAAACCCAGCTCTCCCCTCACTGAGACGGCCTGAGCAGGATGTTTCTGCACGCAGCCCTCTCGGAGGCCATACCTCAGTACTGAAGGGCACCGGGGACCCACCAGCCGTGCTTTGGATCTGAGAGACTGATGTCCTGCTGAGGCTTCATCTGCTGCATCTCCTACTGCTCAAAAAGAAGATTTGGGCTCTGGCTCTGCAGCCTGTCCTGTGGGACTGGCAGCTGGCTGGGAGGACACCCTGGGAGGACCTCTCGTGCAGAACCTCTCGTGCAGAACCTCTCATGCAGAACCTCGTGCTCGCCTTTGCCCACAAACAACCAACCCTGAAGCGCAGGAGGGGCCGGGCCCCACGCGCTCCACTGAAGCC